>CM074727.1:165939835-166004835 GCA_037306005.1 Rhinophrynus dorsalis
TCGATCTATCTAATATGTATATATTTGTCTGTCTATCTATCTATCTATCTAATATCTATCTATCTATCTATCTATCTATCTATCTATCTATCTATATCTATCTATGTATCTATCTATCTGTCTATCTATCTCATATCTATCTATCTATCTACCTCATATCTATCTATCTATCTAATATCTATCTATCTATCTATCTATCTATCTATCTATCTATCTATCTATCTTTCTATCTAATATACATGCACACACATACAATATATGGTTAATCTGGAAATATATATATTGCAGAGTGTATTCTACGGAGTAAAACCAGTATACTCTTGTTGTTTAAAATTGTTTTATTGAAACTTTATGGCAACTTAAACTGTCATTATTGGTGGAGTACATCCATGGCCTGAGATCTTACAGCTGTGCTGTTGCTACAGCTGCCTATAGAGGGATATTGTCACTGATAATAGACGCCCACAGACTGCTATAGCAACAGCAACCCCATAACATGTCAGGAAATTGACATGTTATTTGAAGTTTGAGCTGCAATCACTTTTTAATAAAACACTTTCATCAGTGGGAGAATTCTTCTTTTACTCAACAGGATAGACTCTGCAATATATATCATGTATATTTAAATCAGTAAGGAATGTTATTTTCCCTATGGTGTATTTCGTTCTGCAGGACTGTATCCCTGCTGTCACATTCCCTATCAGAAAACTCTCTGAAAACAGAAATTCAAGAAGCTTACTATAAGGGACATACTTTTAAAAAATAGGTGAAGATGAATAAAAAATTATAATAAAAAGTATAGCCAACTTGGACTTTACATATAAAGCACTTGCAGACTTCAAGTCAAAAAATTAGACTGACTGTCAAGTTTTATATATTTAGAGAATGTTTATATATTTATATATATATATATTTCTGGTATTCTTAAAGTAGACCCGTCACATTAGGATAAGTTAAGTTAATTGTAAAGACAGCTAAAAATTGCAGAAATTAAACTTTATTTGCTGGCAGCACATCATGGCACTGTATGCTAATTAGTTTATGTGCTGGGCCAATACTAGCACACGCTGTACTGTGAATGAATCTAGATAGTACCAACAAACTGGGGGCGTATCTAATAGTGCAGAGAGATGTGGGTGTGGTCTGAAACATCACTAATTAACATACTGTGCAGGGAATTAGCCTAAAGTGCCTCTTTGTCCTGCCAAAACATAAATGGTTAATTTGTCCACATTTTTTTTTTCAGAACTTGCTTTTGAATTACTGGATCATGGAGAGCTATTCAGAGATGTATTAAGGCTCCATGGGGCCCTAGGCAAGGAACCAATTTGGGGCCCCACATCTACTGATCCAACACAAGATGTTAGTGACAGCAATAGTAGGGCATCTGTCTGAGGACCATCACCTGGGGCTAGGGCCCCTCATATTGCCATGGGCCCTAGGCACTAGCCTAGGTTGCCATAATTGATGGTCTGGCACTGGATTTATTAACTTCTTAAAGGGATAGTAATGTTTCATAATAAAAGCAGCTCTAATTAATCATCATGGTATTTGGACATTGGAGAGTGTTATTTCAGTACTGTCAGAGTTGTAGTTCAAGAGTAATTCAATGACAAAGTATCCCCCTCCCTCCCCTTTTACTGATGTAACACTGCTCAGCCAGATCAGAAGGGAGGTGTCCAGGTAGACTGCAGAGAGGGACAATCTTCAATTAAGATAAGGGAAAAACCTGAAAAACTTGTCAAGGGGGGCAGGGCTTTCATTATTCTCATAGGAAGAAGATTGTCCCCTGCTGTTATCTGTCTGGTCTATGGACTGGATTCCACATCTGAGAAGAGATGACTTACACTAGGTAAAAGGGGCGGGAGGGGAAACTTTGCTTGTGAATATCTCTCAAAGGTTTGAGAGATAAGACTTATATCATTCTTCATGTATTTTTAATGCGTACAAAATAAAATAAAGATAAAACAAAGTATTACTATCCCTTTAAAGGGAATTATACCCTCAGCTGCAACAATATCCCAAAAATTAGGAGAACACATGGCATCTTCATAGCAGAAAGCCTAAAAAAATGGTAGAAGCAGCCTAAAATAGATGGAGATGATGGAGATGGACATGGTGGTGAATATGGCACTGACACTTCTCTATGAGACTTGCTTTCTCAATATGGGTTAGTAGCTGACACCCATAGTGCATTCCACATCTAAGAAGAGATGGCTTACACTAAGTAAAAGGGACGGGAGGAGAAACTTTGCTTGTGAATATCTCATAAACCATAAAGGTTTGAGAGATAAGACTTATAACGTTCTTCATGTTTTTTAATGTCTACAAAATAAAATAAAGATAAAATGAAGTATTACTATCCCTTTAAGGACCAGAGATCATAGGGGTGGATTGGGGTTAAGGACCGCATAGAGGACGTTTGGCGTGCCTTCACATATGGCTGATGATGTATACTGGAGCACCGAACAGGGGTCTGATACAGAATACTGCAGTCTTGGAAAGGTCAATTTCAGACCCCACTAGTGATTACAGTACTCCCTCAGGAACACCGTAAGCACAAAATACACGACAGGCCAGGACCATCATCGGTCCTTTAGGCAAGGAAACCAGTGACTGTCTTGACACTTCACCGGTCCTTAATGGGTTAGTAAACGTTAACATGACTTACAGATACTTTTCCAAGGTGAGACATCTCTAATCCTAACCATCTGACTTATACAAAGTTACAACTACAAGACATGTAGATGAACAATTCTATTTACAAAGGATTCAGTCCTTCATGTGTATGTATCAGAGTCATCTATAAAGATCTCATGTTCCCCAGATCTAAAAATAATTATTCAGAGTAACAGCAGAGTCCACTGTGCAACGGTGGCAGCTGGTTGATTCATCTGCATGTTTCTGGAAATACATCCAATAATTGTGTGAATTTTACAGTTCTGGCAAATGTGCCTCAGACGCTGTTTCCTGTTCCAATTTGCTGAAAGAAGATTTGTAAAAGAAAAAAAAAGGAATCAACACATGGCAAAGCAAACAGACAATCTAGTTATTTATCAGGTTGTTCTCGTATCCCGTAATTTAAGTTATAGAGTAGGGAGGGAGGTGTAGAAATATGCCTAGTGTCTAGGTCTGGATAACCAAGATCAGCACCATGGACAGTACAGGACTTCAATATCCTGTACACAAACTCTCCCCAAGTGTGTAAGTCTAGTGAACCAATTCAGAACTATGCAGGACTTGAAGATCCTGTACACAGATACTCCCCAAGTGTCTAGCATACCTCCCAACATTTCAAATTACTAACGAGGGACACTTGTATTTTAGGGTTGTTATTTAGGATTGTAATTTTTAGGTTATTTTATGACCTACTGACACCTCTTTGTGTAATCTAATAAATGACTTATAACAAGACCAAAATATTTTATTTACACAGAATAATTTATAAACACACACACTGATGTTTCTATAAACATTAATGTGAGTTGTATTGCTTTAGAGCAATGTGATACACTTATATACACACCACACAATCTGATCTCCTAAACACAGGGACACCAGGGTGATACACTTATACATACACACCACACAGTCTGATCTCCTAAACACAGGGACACCAGGGTGATACTCTTATATACACACACCACACAGTTTGATCTCCTAAACACAGGGACACCAGGGTGATACTCTTATATACACACACCACACAGTTTGATCTCCTAAACACAGGAACATCAGGGTGATACACTTATATACACACCACACAGTCTGATCTCCTAAACACAGGGACACCAGGGTGATACACTTATATACACACCACACAGTCTGATCTCCTAAACACAGGGACACCAGGGTGATACACTTATATACACACCATACAGTCTGATCTCCTAAACACAGGGACACCAGGGTGATACACTTCTATACACACCGCACAGTTTGATCTCCTAAACACAGGGACACCAGGGTGATACACTTCTATACACACCACACAATCTGATCTCCTAAACACAGGGACACCAGGGTGATACACTTATATACACACCACACAGTCTGATCTCCTAAACACAGGGACACCAGGGTGATACACTTATATACACACACCACACAGTTTGATCTCCTAAACACAGGGACACCAGGGTGATACACTTATATATACACACCACACAGTCTGATCTCCTAAACACAGGGACACCAGGGTGATACACTTATATATATATATCATACAGTCTGATCTCCTATACACAGGGACACCAGGGTGATACACTTCTATACACACCACACAGTCTGATCTCCTAAACACAGGTACACCAGGGTGATACACTTATGTACATACCACACAGTCTGATCTCCTAAACACAGGGACACCAGGGTGATACACTTCTATACACACCACACAGTCTGATCTCCTAAACACAGGGACACCAGGGTGATACACTTATATACACACACCACACAGTTTGATCTCCTAAACACAGGGACACCAGGGTGATACACTTATATATACACACCACACAGTCTGATCTCCTAAACACAGGGACACCAGGGTGATACACTTATATATATATATCATACAGTCTGATCTCCTATACACAGGGACACCAGGGTGATACACTTCTATACACACCACACAGTCTGATCTCCTAAACACAGGGACACCAGGGTGATACACTTATGTACATACCACACAGTCTGATCTCCTAAACACAGGGACACCAGGGTGATACACTTCTATACACACCACACAGTCTGATCTCCTAAACACAGGGACACCAGGGTGATACACTTATATACATACCACACAGTCTGATCTCCTAAACACAGGGACGCCAGGGTGATACACTTATATACATACCACACAGTCTGATCTCCTAAACACAGGGACACCAGGGTGATACACTTCTATACACACCACACAGTCTGATCTCCTAAACACAGGGACACCAGGGTGATACACTTATATACACATCACACAGTCTGATCTCCTAAACACAGGGACATCAGGGTGATACACTTATATACACACCACACAGTCTGATCTCCTAAACACAGGGACATCAAGGTGATACACTTATATACACACCACACAGTCTGATCTCCTAAACACAGGGACACCAGGGTGATACACTTATATACACACCACACAGTCTGATCTCCTAAACACAGGGACACCAGGGTGATACACTTTTATACACACACTACACAGTCTGATCTCCTAAACACAGGGACACCAGGGTGATACACTTATATACACACCACACAGTCTGATCTCCTAAACACAGGGACACCAGGGTGATATACTTATATACACACCACACAGTCTGATCTCCTAAACACATGGACACCAGGGTGATACACTTATATACACGCCACACAGTCTGATCTCCTAAACACAGGGACACCAGGGTGATACACTTATACACACCACACAGTCTGATCTCGTAAACACATGGACACCAGGGTGATACACTTCTATACACACCACACAGTCTGATCTCCTAAACACAGGGACACCAGGGTGATACACTTCTATATACACCACACAGTCTGATCTCCTAAACACAGGAACACCAGGGTGATACACTTATACACACACCACACAGTCTGATCTCCTAAACACAGGAACACCTGGGTGATACACTTATATACACACCACACAGTCTGATCTCCTATACACAGGGGACACCAGGGTGATACACTTCTATACACACCACACAGTCTGATCTCCTAAACACAGGGACACCAGGGTGATACACTTATATATACACCACACAGTCTGATCTCCTAAACACAGGGACACCAGGGTGATACAGTTCTATACACACCACACAGTCTGATCTCCTAAACACAGGGACACCAGGGTGATACACTTATATACACACCACACAGTCTGATCTCCTAAACACAGGGACACCAGGGTGATACACTTCTATACACACCACACAGTCTGATCTCCTAAACACAGGGACACCAGGGTGATACACTTATACACACACCACACAGTCTGATCTCCTAAACACAGGGACACCAGGGTGATACACTTATATACACACCACACAGTCTGATCTCCTAAACACAGGGACACCAGGGTGATATACTTATATACACACCACACAGTCTGATCTCCTAAACACAGGGACACCAGGGTGATACACTTATATACACACCCCGCAGTCTGATCTCCTAAACACAGGGACACCAGGGTGATACACTTATATACACACCACACAGTCTGATCTCCTAAACACAGGGACACCAGGGTGATACACTTCTATACACACCACACAGTCTGATCTCCTAAACACAGGGACACCAGGGTGATACACTTATATACACACACCACACAGTTTGATCTCCTAAACACAGGGACACCAGGGTGATACACTTATATATACACACCACACAGTCTGATCTCCTAAACACAGGGACACCAGGGTGATACACTTATATATATATATCATACAGTCTGATCTCCTATACACAGGGACACCAGGGTGATACACTTCTATACACACCACACAGTCTGATCTCCTAAACACAGGGACACCAGGGTGATACACTTATGTACATACCACACAGTCTGATCTCCTAAACACAGGGACACCAGGGTGATACACTTCTATACACACCACACAGTCTGATCTCCTAAACACAGGGACACCAGGGTGATACACTTATATACATACCACACAGTCTGATCTCCTAAACACAGGGACGCCAGGGTGATACACTTATATACATACCACACAGTCTGATCTCCTAAACACAGGGACACCAGGGTGATACACTTCTATACACACCACACAGTCTGATCTCCTAAACACAGGGACACCAGGGTGATACACTTATATACACATCACACAGTCTGATCTCCTAAACACAGGGACATCAGGGTGATACACTTATATACACACCACACAGTCTGATCTCCTAAACACAGGGACATCAAGGTGATACACTTATATACACACCACACAGTCTGATCTCCTAAACACAGGGACACCAGGGTGATACACTTATATACACACCACACAGTCTGATCTCCTAAACACAGGGACACCAGGGTGATACACTTTTATACACACACTACACAGTCTGATCTCCTAAACACAGGGACACCAGGGTGATACACTTATATACACACCACACAGTCTGATCTCCTAAACACAGGGACACCAGGGTGATATACTTATATACACACCACACAGTCTGATCTCCTAAACACATGGACACCAGGGTGATACACTTATATACACGCCACACAGTCTGATCTCCTAAACACAGGGACACCAGGGTGATACACTTATACACACCACACAGTCTGATCTCGTAAACACATGGACACCAGGGTGATACACTTCTATACACACCACACAGTCTGATCTCCTAAACACAGGGACACCAGGGTGATACACTTCTATATACACCACACAGTCTGATCTCCTAAACACAGGAACACCAGGGTGATACACTTATACACACACCACACAGTCTGATCTCCTAAACACAGGAACACCTGGGTGATACACTTATATACACACCACACAGTCTGATCTCCTATACACAGGGGACACCAGGGTGATACACTTCTATACACACCACACAGTCTGATCTCCTAAACACAGGGACACCAGGGTGATACACTTATATATACACCACACAGTCTGATCTCCTAAACACAGGGACACCAGGGTGATACAGTTCTATACACACCACACAGTCTGATCTCCTAAACACAGGGACACCAGGGTGATACACTTATATACACACCACACAGTCTGATCTCCTAAACACAGGGACACCAGGGTGATACACTTCTATACACACCACACAGTCTGATCTCCTAAACACAGGGACACCAGGGTGATACACTTATACACACACCACACAGTCTGATCTCCTAAACACAGGGACACCAGGGTGATACACTTATATACACACCACACAGTCTGATCTCCTAAACACAGGGACACCAGGGTGATATACTTATATACACACCACACAGTCTGATCTCCTAAACACAGGGACACCAGGGTGATACACTTATATACACACCCCGCAGTCTGATCTCCTAAACACAGGGACACCAGGGTGATACACTTATATACACACCACACAGTCTGATCTCCTAAACACAGGGACACCAGGGTGATACACTTATATACACACCACACAGTCTGATCTCCTAAACACAGGGACACCAGGGTGATACACTTATATACACATCACACAGTCTGATCTCCTAAACACAGGGACACCAGGGTGATACACGTATATACACACCACACAGTCTGATCTCCTAAACACAGGGACACCAGGGTGATACACTTATATACACACCACACAGTCTGATCTCCTAAAAAGAGGGACAACAGGGTGATACACTTATATACACACCACACAGTCTGATCTCCTAAACACAGGCACACCAGGGTGATACACTTATACACACACACCACACAGTCTGATCTCCTAAACACAGGGACACCAGGGTGGGAAAGAGGGACAGGGGGATTTGGTTCTGAAGAGGGACACTTGGGAGGTATGGTCTAGCTCTAGAGAACCAAGTTTACCACCATGGACAGTGCAGGATTTGAAAATCCTGTACACAGACTCTACCCTAATGTCTAGGTCTGAAGAACCAATCGCAGCACCATGTATGGTTTGGGACGTGCAGCACCTGGCACAGAAAGAGCCCTGTGGGTTTTTGTCAGGGTGTCAGGTAGTCTGCAATTAGTCAGCTGCACTGGTAGCAATTAGTGTTGAGCGAGCACCCCGATGCTCGGGTGTTCGGGTGCTCTGACCGAGCACCCCCGGAGGCTCGAGTGCTCGTCCGAGCACCCGAGCCCCATTGAATTCAATGGGAGGACTCGAGCATTACACCAGGCACCCCCTGCTCTGATGAGGGGAGGGTGCCTGGTCAATGCCCCCCTTCATCTCCACAATGCCCCTCTTCCACAATGTCCCCCTTCCACAATGTCCCCCTTCCACAATGTCCCCCTTCATCTCCACAATGCCCCCCTTCATCTCAACAATGCCCCTCTTCCACAATGTCCCCCTTCAACAATGTCCCCCTTCCACAATGTCCCCCTTCATCTCCACAATGTCCCCCTTCATCTCCACAATGCCCCCCTTCATCTCAACAATGCCCCTCTTCCACAATGTCCCCCTTCCACAATGTCCCCCTTCATCTCCACAATGTCCCCCTTCATCTCCACAATGCCCCCCTTCATCTCAACAATGCCCCTCTTCCACAATGTCCCCCTTCCACAATGTCCCCCTTCCACAATGTCCCCCTTCATCTCCACAATGCCCCCTTCCATCTCCACATGTCCCCTACCTCCAGTCCCTGGTGGTCCAGCGGAGCGTCTGTAAGATCTGTGCCTCCTTCGGCACAGATCCCTGCCACCCGAACATGGCGGGCGAGCACATGGCGGTACTCGTACGAGTACCGCCATGTGCCGAGCAGAGCGATGCTTGAGCCGATCCGAGCATCGGCCGAGCATGCTCGCTCAACACTAGTAGCAATAGAACCACACACACTAAGTCTGCATGGCTGCGGGAATTCTTTGAAATATGCAGATTATAGCAAAGTTCTTCTGGGAAATCTATTGGCAGTGGCGGAAAGTTTATGTGTTATTTCTGGGTGGGAATTTTCATGGGAAATGTGGGAAATTGCTAGTTTTCTGCAAAAATTCCTACAGGAATATATATATATATATATATATTTTTTTTTTATTATTTATTTATTTTATTTTTTTTTTTTTCTTTGCCCATCCCTACTTCTGTTCTCCTATTGCATTAGCCCCCTGGTGTCTTGATGTGAACAGATTCTTTTTAGCATCTCCCCCATTTGACACTTAACTACTTTGGACATACAGTCTGTTCATCATTTAATGTTTGCTTCATGTGATCATATCTAATTTTTCCTCTTGAGGTGCTGCCTTGACTACCATATCAGAGTTAAGTGCATTATGGATGAAGAAAGCATCTTTGTTGCTAGGAGACGAGGCCTAAGGCAAGACTTAACCTTTCTATATTAGTTACAATGGCATCTGGATGCATCTATTTTCTACTTAATTTCACCAGGTACCATCATTACACTCCCACTTGACCTGACAAAGTGGTAATGCTCAGGACTGGTTTCTGAAATAAAGAAATGCATTATGCGTTTTATTTTCAGGCCGTTCATTGAGGTGTGGAGGAACTGAATTGTCAGACCATTTGAAGTGACAGAACCCTCTTGTTGCAAATGATATCCCAGCAGATACCTAATAATTGACTACTTTAACCCTTTGGATGCAAGAGAAGACTCCAACGCATGCTGAAGACATGTGTTAGAGACTTCTCTATCGTCTACGGGGTTAACAGTGTATAGACAGTAAATATATCAGGATGGAACTTGGTATCGGTAACGTAAAACTTTGCAGAAGTATCCAGCAAATTGTAATGAAATGCATTGGCTACTGTAGTGGCACTCAAGTGGTTAAACCATTATGAACCCTTCCTTTGCAATGCGTTTCACACCCTTCGGGTCCTTAAAGGGGAACTATCAACCCTATACAAGTTTGCCTTATAATGATCTCCATATAACGATAAGCTGTAATAGTTGTTTTATTTCCTTATATATTATGTGCTGTGGCGAAACTGAAACGTAAAAAATGAGCTGGGACCTTACTTCCCGACAGACTTTAGTCACAGCTCTACACCACGGCCTGTCTTTTCCCTCCCCCTATAGCGCCTCGTTTCAACCTCCTCCGATGTCAGAAGATTTCTCCATGTAAGCTGGAGCACCCTCATTGGCTAGAGAGTGCTCCCGCTTACAAGGAGAAATCCTCCATTATCGGAGGAGGTTGGAATGAGGGGATACATGCGGAGGGAAAAGACAGGCGGTGGTGTAGAGCTGTAAGGTTCCAGCTCATTTTTAAAACTTTCACTTTCGCCGTAGCACTCATTGCTGGTAGACACAGGACCCCACATGTACTGCATTACACAACAGCAATATCCCACTGTCCACTACTGGTAGTCACAGAACCCACATGTACTACATTACACACCAGCAATATCCCACTGTCCGCTACTGTTAATCACAGAACCCCACATGTACTGCATTACACACCAGCAATATCCAACCATCCCCTGGTAGTCACAGAACCCCACATGTACTGCATTACACACCAGCAATATCCCACCATCCGCTGGCAGTCACAGAACCCCACACGTCCTGCATAACACACCAGCAACAACCCACTGTCCGCTACTGGTAGTCACAGAACCCCACATGTACTGCGTAACACACCAGCAATATCCCACTGTCAGCTACTGGTAGTCACAGAACCCCAGATGTACTGCATTACACACCAGCAATATCCCACCAACCAATGGTAGTCACAGAACCCCACATGTACTGCATAACACACCAGCAATATCCCACTGTCCGCTGGCAGTCACAGAACCCACATGTACTGCATAACACACCAACAATATCCCACAGTTCATTGGTAGTCACAGAACCCCACATGTACTGAATTACACACCAGCAATATCCCACAGTCCACTGGTAGTCACAGAACCCCACATGTCCTGCATAACACACCAGTAATATCCCACTGTCCACTGGTAGTCACAGAACCCACATGTACTATGTAATACACCAGCAATATCCCACTGTCTGCTAGCAGTCACAGAACCCACATATTCTGTATAACACACCAGCAATATCCCACCATCTGCTGGCAGTCACAGAACCACACACATACTTTCTCTAGCATTTCATTTCTTCGACACAAAAACTTCCAAGGCCAGGAGGAATATGTTTAATTTTCTGCTGCAATTTCAGCGAGAAGGAAATGCCAGAAAAAAAAATGCTTCCTGTGTCTCAATATTTTTTAACCTGAGAACTGAATTTCCCCCACAGTCTGAATGAATGAATAAAGCACAAATGATAGATATCTAGTGGATTGTAATCCAGATATATTTATGGGACTTGTTCCCTTATCAAAGCTTTGGGTCCCCCAGCCACAGATATTTACTGGATCAGTTCATTTTAGGACTATGATGAGTTAACCCTTTGAGTGCAAGAAGTGTACACACACGCCTCTGACACTCAAAGGGTTTGTGGAACTATTGTCTCAACACATAAACCAATTAACATAAAGTGCCAGACTGGGTCACCATTATATTACAAATTAATGGTTAGCACAACATGCAGGCAGTTTTTGATTAACCTTTTGAGTGCTGGAGGGGTACGAAAGGCATTGCAGAGCAATGCGTTGCGTACCTCTCCGGCGCTCAAAGGGTTATGTTTAAAGCGTAACTTTCACGTTCATACATCCTTAGCTCTATGTATTCCTAGTACAACAATGAATTAATCGATGTGTATTTCAAGTTTCAAAATATTCTGATATTCCTGAAATAATACTATCGGCGCCATATTATCTTTGTTGTGCCAGTACGCCTGCGCCGAGCTTGCTGCCCTTGTCAATCATGAGTGACGTCGATTTCAGCTCCTATGTGAAGGACGTCCCCTATTTCCATTGTGGATATGGCTCAGAATGATGAGTGTACACGATGCTGCGGCTCTGGTCACGTGCCGATCCTCTTCTGTGCTCAGGAGAGCGCATTACGTACCTCCTCGATTTAGTTATTCCCTAGGCAGGATGTAATAGAGTGCTCCGGTAAGCACAATAGCATACCTCCCAAATGTCCCTCTTTAGGAGGGACAGTCCCTCTATTATACCCAAATCCCTCTTTCCCACCCCGATGTCCCTCTTTTTATGAGATCACACTGTGTGGTGTGTATATAAGTGTATCACAGTGCTCCACAGCAATAAAACTCACATTACTGCTTGTTTAAACATCAGTATATGTGTTTATAAATTAGTCTGTGTAAATAAAACACTTTGGTCTTGTTATAAGTCATTTATTAGGTTACACAAGGAGGTGTCAATAGGTCATGAAATAGCCAAAAAAGTATTGGTATCCCCCTCTTTGTCTTTTTCCTCCTATGCTTCTTACTCTCCTGCTGCTTTTTTTTTCTTTATTATTTTATATTCTTTCACTTCTCTTCGTACTATATGATTTTCTTAGTTCTCATGTTATGAGTCATGTTTCATATAACCTGTATTTTGCACTCCCTTTGCTTCAGAAATGTTGACTCACTATGTCTTTTTATGCCTCTGTAATATTTTACTTAATTCATTCAATAAACTTTAAAAAAAAAAAAAAAAGTATTGGTAATTCCCTGTCCACCAGCCACACACCCCAGCCACACCCCCTCTTTGGCAATTTGAAATGTTGGGAGGTATGCAATAGTATATTAAATTTGGCATTTAAAATAGGAAATAAGAAAGAGATATAGCTAAATAATACACAATCCACATTATAGAGATACGTGCTCTGAGATATAGCGACAGTCACACATAGACCCAAAAGTAAATGGAGAGAGAAACAGAAAGCGGGAGGCAGTCATCTGGGCAGACAGAATCTCTATCTCTCACTCTCTGTCTCTCTCTCCATTTACTTTTGGATCTATGTCTGACGCTCTCTATATCTCAGAGCATGTATCTCTTTTTACAAGTTTTACAACATATCTGGGTCAAGACATACAAAGGCAGAGACAGTAAAATAATTAAAGATATAAAAAACCACTACACAAATTATGTGGTGGGATTAACAATGGAGTACCAGGGATTGGAAAGGGCATTTTTTTTTTCAAGAGGATATAGTGTGGGAGGGCCACCTACTTGCTGACAGACTATGCTGTTGACCGAATAAAACGACTAACTGGTAGATGTTCTCTGTTAGCAGTTTTTGGACCTTAATCCCAAGTTGTCAGCTAATGCCATATTGTCATCTTAGTTTAAACCATGAATATCTGAAATCAAAGTGGTATCAATATTCTATGTATGAGTACATTAATGAGAACATAGTTTTTAGTACAATTTGGAGAGGAATTTCTATGTTGCAAGGCCTTAATTTTGAATTTAATTTTCAGGTTATCTGAATGTATTTATTTATAAACTAGTTGAACAGCCCGTTACTGCTGTGCGTGCGGCAGTCACGCGCAGTAGAGACTGCCTGCGCCACTGCTGATACAGAGCTGGACGCTCCTTCGGAGCGCCCAGCTCTGTATCAGCCACGGCGCAGTGTCTACTGCGCATGTCGAGCGTTACACACGATTTAGCAAATTATTATATAGGATGTGTACAGATAATCTTAGGATGATTGGCTCTGTGGTAGTGGGGGAATTGCCCCCCATGCCAGTCATAAGTATGTTCCAGTGGCCCACTTCCTAAATCAATTCTCAGCTGGCTGCTGTAAATGGAGTAAACCTAATTTATGGAGTTATACTACTAAATATATAAAATGTATACTACCAAAAGGGGTACTGCTTTTAAAGTAAGGAATAAGTCCCTTTTGTTCTGAAGTGTTATTTATGTCATTGGTGAATATTTTAATTAAAAAATATATATATTAGTAGGATTTTTGTATACTTAGTCATTGTACATAATTACCTACTTGCACATTTATTACCAGTATAAAAACATGTATATGAGGATTACCTCTGAAGCAGCCAGTGGGCTATGGTGCTCACCTTATACAAATAGATATATCTTTCTCTCAGTTTATATATCAGGGCTCAAAATTTCCACTCGCCACTAGCCAATGGCGAGTGAAAATTTAGCCCTGGTGAGTAGAAATTCAGTGGCTTGCAGTGGCGAGTAACTTTTCAGGTCTGGCTAGTAGCAAAGGACTTCACATTTTAACCCCTTAAGGTCCATCGATCCCGGGGTGTCTGGTCCTTTAAGGACCAGATAGACAAGTTCGACGTGCCGTCCCACGTGACTGATCACATGGGGCGGCACGTCGAAAGAAGGACTGAAAAAGATCGCTCCGGTCTTGGATCGATCAACTTCAGTCTACGGTATTACGGCAGGAGCGCGGTAAGTTATAGTACGTGACGTACCAGGACCGTCACTGGTCCTTAAGTGCCGGACCAGCGTGACGGTCCGGGTACGTCACAGGACGCTAAGGGGTTAAGCCCTGTATATACTGAATATGTTGAAAAGGGTAGTTTTTTTTTTTTAATAAATGCTTGTTTGCTGAAATTAAAATAATAAATACAGCCCTGCACCTACTTCTGGGCACACTGCTGATAGCTGATCTTTGCCGCAGTCTGCTGCTCTGCCTCCACTACCCTAACTCTATCCAGACTCCACAGATGACGGAGGTTTTTTGTCTTTAAAGGGATAGTAATGTTTCATAATAAAAACAGCTCTAATTAATCATCATAGTATTTGGACTTTGGAGAGTGTTATTTCAATTCTGTCAGAGTTGTAGTTCCAGAGTCATTCAATGACAAAGTATCCCCCTCCCGCCCCTTTTACTGATGTAACACTGCTCAGCCAGATCAGAAGGGAGGTGCCCAGGTAGACTGCAGAGAGGGACAATCTTCAATTAAGATAAGGGAAAAACCTGAAAAGCTTGTCAAGGGGGGCAGGGCTTTCATTGTTTTCATAGGAAGAAGATTGTCCCCTTCTGTTATCTGTCTGGTCTATGGACTGCATTCCACATCTGAGAAGAGATGGCTTACATTAGGTAAAAGGGGCGGGAGGGGGAAACTTTGCTTGTGAATATCTCATAAACCATAAAGGTTTGAGAGATAAGACTTATATCATTCTTCATGTTTTTTTAATGCCTACAAAATAAAATAAAGTTAAAACAAAGTATTACTATCCCTTTAAGCTAGAGCGCTCTCATTGACCAAAAATCGATCTCTGCCAATGAGAGTGCTCCAGCTTACAGACAAAAAGCCTCAGTCATCAGAGGATGCTGGATAGTGGGAGGATGCTGGATAGAGGGAGGGTATTGGAGGCAGAGCAGTGGACTGCGGCAAAGATCAACTATCTGTAGGGTACCCAGAAGTGCCCAGAAGTTTTATAGAGGTGATATAAGGTTTTAATTGTATATTACCTTTTATAATCTTCCAATTCTTTGAATTTTTTCTTATTCTAAATTGTAGATTTTTTTTGTTACAAACAAAATTAATCATTTTTTTTTTATATTTTTCAGGCAATTAAGAAAAGTGGCATACAGAGGGGTTACATGCTGGATTCATGGTTACCTCGGACCGAGGAATAGACAACCCATTCCAGCTTGTGTTGTTGTTGCAATTAGGAGTAAGTTCCCAGATCCTCATAATACATATACAGGTTATATTCCAGTTCCAGATTATATCGCAATGGATATGGCTTTCATTTTTGTGGCATGTTTACAAGTAAACATTGAATTTTATGTGTATAACTGTTGTTTGACTTCAAAATTCACAAACTTTATTTATACTAAAAATTTGAAATGTACAAAATTGTTATTTTGATATTTAAACCATTTAAAAATCAAAGTTACAGTATAACTTTGATGTTTTTATATTTTTTTTATTTTATTGGGTTTTTAAGTTTATCAATAAAAGAAAATTTACCTATTTTAATGTTGTTGTGTCAAGTTATTGTTTATGTATTATGCATCATTTGCACTTAAATGTTCTATGAAAAGTAAAATTATCTATTTACAGTAAAAATAATTACTACTAGTAAATAAATAGTATACAAATTATTGACAGATAGTACAGTTACAACTAGTACTTGTATTATTTATCACATTACAGTATTATTTTTATATTTGGATTTTGTTATTGAACATTAATTGAAAGATACCCTTATCCCCACTCAACCAATTTAAGCTAATGTAAGCATCATCACATCAGTTGTTGGATATGTTCTTTGGAACAGAGAGAAGACAGCAGTGGACGTTGTTACTACTTGAAGAATAAGGGAACACATGCTCAACTTTACTAGTATTTCATGTTTTTCTTTATGCAGATAGATGTTTGTCATTTCATGTTTTTCCTTATGCAGACAAAAGTTTGTCATTCTCTGCCATCCATCCCTACAGTGTTTCTGCTCTGTGTTGTTCAATTAAACATCAAATATAGTGGAGGAGGACAAAAAACAACCACCTTTTACTAAATAACTAATACAATTTTACCAATTTTCACAACTATACATGTATAGATGATTAATAATTGTAGTTGATTAATGTTTAAATCATTACAAGGGTAAATATTCAATTTCAGTTAACTATCAATATCCGTTAGACAGCTTTGTAGGTAATTGTTTTAATTACTATTTAATTGTCAGCTCATTTTTGTATTATAAAATGATAAAAGAAAAATTTAAATTCTCATTATGTTAAATTTTTATTACACATGATTGATTTACACATAATGCTATTAAACAGGTAAAATATTTTTTATTTTGTCCCCAAAAAATTAGTTTTTTTTTTACTACATTATAATAAAGAAATAATAATAATAATCAAAAAAATGTACCAGTAAATATAGAAAGAAATACTGTTGTTTTGTAAAGATAAATGTATATATATAATTTCAACCAAACCAAAACATTATTTTAACTTTACAAAGAAATAATTTTCTTTTGTCTATGATTCCTCTTCCTTCCACACGGCATCGGTATATATTGCTGTATAAAAAAATTAAAACACAAAAAAAATAAAAGGTTAATACTGGTTAATTGTAGTAGTGAAACAATGTTGATCATTTTTTTTAAAAAAAAAAAAGCTTGAGGGGCTAAAGTTTGTGATAGAAAAAAATATAATGAATTACCCAAATTTACTTCATCGTTACATGCGTTTCATAAAAATATCAATACAAACAATTTAAAAAATATTATGTGAACAACAGCTATTACCCCCAGCTGTCAAATGTCAGAGTTTTATAAATAATTAATTTTCAATATTTTACGTAACTGTTAAGTATTTTAACTTTACACCTTAATAGGTTTATCAATACGCTGCAGATCTAACGCAAAATTGTTTTCAATTTCCTTATAAATGTTTTACTTTATTTATAACTTATTAGAGTTTAACCCTTTGAGTGCCAGAGGGGTACGCAAAGCATTGCTTTGCAATGCGTTGCTTACCCCTCTGGCACTCAAAGGGTTAAAATAAAAAACAAGAGGAGATTTTTCAACTTACCGGTCAAATAATTTTCTCTTACTCCAATAAAACTCGCAGGTACCATGAGGAGTTGACAGCTCCTAACAGTGGGAGGAGACAATTCTATAAAAGTGTACGGATGAAGCCTCCCCTCCTCCATATCAGGCTACGTAGCCAATCCCCATCCAGATAGTTTTGAAATATATCAGAAGCAGACTGGCTCTCTAAAGGATTAGTAGGAATGTGTAGGGTAGTTAAAACAGCCTTAATGAGACCCTCAGCAGAGTACCCAGGGTCAGCCTCAAAAGGGAGGCCATACATATTTGTCCCCTTCTTCACAATCCCCGTCCTCCAAATTGGCCTCAAAATACTCCCCTTCAGATGAATCAAGCAGATCAGGAATTACATGGTCCTTAGGGGCCACAAACCTGGACGAGGTGGGGGGCTTGTAGGGCTGAAGGACCCCATGAAGGGAAAGAGTTAGCTATGTAATAGAGGACCTAAAGTCCTTGACCAAAATTGGAATTTGTTAAAGGCTGGAGAGCCCTTGTGGAGTTGTAGGGGCCACAGGGCATGGGGGGCATAAGTGTACTGAATACTCTATATGAAGCACCATTTGGCTTGACAAACAATATACAAGTGGGTGAGCACGTGGTTTTGATTTCTGTGTATGAGTGAGTGACTGGGTTTGGGTGAGCACAAATTGTAACAGCTTAATTAACCCTTTGAGTGCCAGAGTGATACGGAATGCATTGCAAAGCAATGCATTCCGCACCACTTTGTCACTCAAAGGGTTAATTTATAGGTTTATATATTTCCTTTTTTATTTTGAACTCTGTATAGTAATGCAGAGGCTGGGAGATGATGTCATCTCCCAGCGCTCTGTATTACTAGAGCGGTGCGCCGAGTGGGAGATCAGCTAAGTCACTGCTGCGGGCGAGGGGGTCGCAGGCGGCGGCGGCCGGGCCCCTGGAGTGATGGGCCCGGTCGCAGGTGTGACCGCTGCGACCCCTATTGTTACACCACTGTTCCTTCTCCTTTGTCCCATCACAGCCCCCTCTTCCCCCGTATTTCTTTTCTCCTTCTCTCCTGTCCTCTAAACACTCAAACTTTCCTCTAAGCTTTCTCCCCCTCTAAGTCCAACAAACTCTCTTGTATGCTTATCTTAAATTTTGCCTTTCTGTCTTAATATATTATACCGTTTTCCTGATACGTTTTAATGTGCTGCATGTTATAATCTCCCCTACCTATATTGTCTGTACACTGTATCCCTATTTACGTCAATAAAATCTATTTAAAAAAAAAGTGTCAGCAAGCAGCTAGCCAGCCTGAGACTCAGTGACACTGGCATCATCCAATACATCTAGTGTGACAGTCAAGACTTGTACAGAAAAGGGGTTCAGCCTAGCATATTGTGTTGGCACCATCCATACAGAGCAGCAATTAAATACATCGTCCAGAGCTAGAGAGGGAAGGAAGAATATCCTGGTCTATAGTGCTTCTAGTGCACCAGTGAATGATTTACGCATAATTATTTTACTTCGAGCTGTTGCGATTGTATTTTCTGAAGCCAACCCAAGTTTATCCTAGTTTATCTATACAGTACTATAAAAATACCCCCTTAGGAGAAAAACAGCTAATTTAAGAGCCCAAAAAGAAATAGAAAGTATAGTGAAGTCTTAAAGGGATAGTAATGTTTCATAATAAAAGCAGCTCTAATTAATCATCATAGTATTTGGACTTTGGGGAGTGTTATATCAATTCTGTCAGAGTTGTAGTTCCAGAGTAATTCAATGATAAAGTATCCCCCTCCCGCCCCTTTTACTGATGTAACACTGTTCAGCCAGATCAGAAGGGAGGTGCCCAGGTAGATTGCAGAGAGGGACAATCTTCAATTAAGACAAGGGAAAAACCTGAAAAACTTGTCAAGGGGGGCAGGGATTTCATTGTTCTCATAGGAAGAAGATTGTCCCTGCTGTTATCTGTCTGGTCTATGGACTGCATTCCACATCTGAGAAGAGATGGCTTACACTAGGTAAAAAGGGGCGGGAGGGGGAAACTTTGCTTGTGACTATCTCTCAAACCATGAAGGTTTGAGAGATAATACTTATTTCGTTCTTCATGTTTTTTTAATGCCTGCAAAATAAAATAAAGTTAAAACGAAGTATTACTATCCCTTTAAAGGGAATTATACCCTCAGCTGCAACAATATCCCAAAAATTAGGAGAACACATGGCATCTTCATAGCAGAAAGCCTAAAAAAGTGTTAGAAGCAGCCTAAAATAGATAGTGATGATGGAGATGATATAGATGGACATGGTGGTGAATATGGCACTGACACTTCTCTATGAGACTTGCTTTCTCAATATGGGTTGGTAGCTGACACCCGTAGTGCAGCTTGAAGGAGTGACCCCATTGCATGTGACATGGTTACAGACTACCTGCAGGATAGCTATGTTCAGGCCAGTAATATAGATAACTGGAGTACTTGCAAACAAAACAATGTGTGTGGTCAGCATTGATGAGAATTGAAGTGAAACGCTTAGTTGCCCAGCATCATGTGTAGAGTCAAAGAGGGTTTCCTGTGCTGCTGGTTATATTGATAATTAGTGTAGGACACGTCTACCCAGCTCAGCGTCCATACACTAACTTTTTTAAAAACTGGACTCACGTCAATCCAATGATCATGTAGCAGCCATGTAAAGAAACAAGCAAGTCACTGAAACGTATGGCACATGCACAACTAACAGCGGCACTGAAGACGAGAAGGGATTTGTATAGTTGTAAGGTCACTTCCAGCCACCAGAAGGCCCGGACTGGTCATCGGGCATACCGGGCATTTGCCCAGTGGGCCGGTCCGGGCGTTTAAAAAAAATAACAAACTACCACCACCTCCACCACCATGGGCTGCTCAAAAAATAAAAATGGGCTGCTCAGCCTTAAATGCCCGGGCCTATTTTCATATCTATTCTCTGTCTCCAGTGCCACAACATTACCACCTGCATCAACCACGTTTAACCCTCTGAGCATCAGAGAAGTATCCAACGCATTGGAACACAATGCGTTTGATACTTCACAATGGCACTCAAAGGGTTAAATCCACATTTTATTTTTACATCATCTGTACGTCGAAAATTGTTTTCAGGCTTATAATAATGTAATCCTTAATAACTATTGTTTGCAGGCTTCATTATGGCAAGGAAAGCTGTAAGGACATTTTTCCAGCAGCTTACATAGCAATGCTATAACCTTGAAAGAAATAGTCACTAAGGATTGCCTTATTATAAGCCTAATAATGTGAAAATAAAATGTGGAATTAAACGTAGTTGATGGTGTTATTGTGGCATTGGAGACACAGAATAAACACTGTTCAGCATAGGGGGAATATCCGGATTTAGATTCTATGATGGTGAGAAATTCAAGCAGGAAAAAAACTGACTTTTCTATGGAATTTCATGCGGGAACAAAATTGTACTATACGCCCATCCCTAGTATTCCACAGCACTGCTGCAGTATCCCTTTGTATTTGTGTTTCTCAGATTTCACTTTATAGATTAGTTAATCTTTTAACCCTTTGCGTGCCAGAGGGGTACGGAATGCATTGCTTTGCAATGCATTCCGTACCCCTATGGCACGCAGAGGGTTAAGAACCTAACATTGGGTAACGTATTGCTCTGCAATGTGCTAGGCACCCTTCCTGGCAGAGCAATGCGCTGCGTACCCCTCTGGCACTCAAAGGTTTAAAGGGATAGTAATGTTTCAAAATAAAAGAAGCTCCAATTAATGTTCATAGTATATGGTCCATGGAGAGTGTTATTTCAGTACTGTCAGAGTTGTAGTACAAGACTAACTGAATAATAAAGTATCCCCCTCCCGCCTCTTTTACACTGCTCTCCTCAGATGTGGAATCTGGTCGCTTGACCGGACAGGTCACAGCAAGGGACAATCTTCTTACTGTGATCATAAGGAAAACCCCGCCCCCTTGACAGGTTTTTCAGGTTTTTCTTATAATCACTGAAGACTGTCCCTCTCTGCGATCCATCCGGACAGTCTTGCTGCTCTGAGGTGAGCAGTGTTACATCAGTAAAAGGGGTGTGAGGGGGATACTTTATCATTCAATTACTCTTGAACTACAACTCTGACAGTACTGAAATAACATTCTTCATGGCCCAAATACTATGAACATTAATTGGAGATGTTTTTATTTTGAAACATTACTATCCCTTTAAATACTTAATTCCTTGAATGGCAGAAATATCTTATACATATTGAGGAGCGCTCTCTCTCTCTCTCTCTCTCTCGGCACTCTCTCACTCTAGCATACAGGTGGTTATAAACACATCTATGAACTCTCCAAGTCTGACCAGGAGACTTCAGTTTTAATACATAACCCTTTGCTTTCCAAAGGGGTTCGGAACGCATTGCAAAACCCCTCTGGCACTCAAAGAGTCAGTTTCTGGGCCTCTGAGGACAGAGGCTGATTGTCAGGACTCAGTGAGTTCCCATGCAACTCTGCCCACCGCACTGCTAGTTCTGCTCACTCTCCTTCCTGTTCTTCCGAATCTCCACCTACTTTAATGGAAGCTCCACCTCTTCTCCCACCCACCCCAGTCAAGCCCTGCCTACTTTATGATTCAAACTGCACAATTGGACGGTCCCAGTCCCCAACCTTCTCAATGCATGGCTCTCAAAGGGTTCATGTAAATTTTAAAATTTACAAAAGGGGGTGAGCTGGAAAGTAGAATTGGGCCACTTGATTGTAGTTGCCCTCTAGGCCAAAAGTTCCCAGCCCTTGCCTGGTTATGATTATAAAGATGAACCATCCAGGCACAATATGGTTCCTGAACCATGCTGATTTAATTTTTAATTTTGATGAAAGCAAAATAAATTCATTTAGAATAAAAGGTTTTTTTTTTAATTGCAAAAAGGAAAGGGGAAACAAAACCCCACCCTTATCACCAGGGCTCGAGTCCTGCAGGAACGCGTGGGAACGGTGTTACTGTACATTTTCCAGAGCAGGAACGCCGTTCCCGTTAACAGGACTCCCCTGCCCAGCACCGCAAAACAGTCAGGTCTGTGCATTCTTCTGCCTAGACCTGTAGCTACTGAGCTCCCTCATTGCCTTCGGCTCTTTAGTAATACAGAGCGTGCTAGGAGATGACATCATCTCCCAGCGCTCTGCATTACTGAAGAGAAGATCGCGCGGGAGCTCCAGCAGCTACAGGTCTGTGCTAAAGGAGGCACAGACCTTTCCTGCCAGGCCGCTGGACCACCAGGGAGGTAGGAAACGAACACAGGGGGCAATGTGGAGCTGATGAGGCAAGTTGGAGCTGATGGGGGGCAAAGTGGAGTTGAGGGGGGCAAGTTGGAGCTGATGGGGGGCAAGTTGGAGCTCATGGGGGCAAAGTGGAGCTGATGGGGCAATTTGGAGCTGATGGGGACAAAGTGGAGCTGATGGGGGGCAAGTTGGGGCTGATGGGGGGAAAGTAATGGCAATGTGGAGATGATGGGGGCAAGTTGGAGCTGATGGGGGGAAATGTGAGAGCAATGTGGAGATGAATGGGGGGCAATGTGGAGCTGGTGGGGGGAAACTATGGGGTGCAATGTGGAGGTGATGGGGTCAATGTGAGGGCAATGTGGAGATGATGGGGCAATGTGGAGATGATGGGGGGTAATGTGGGGATGCTAGGGGTCAATGTGAGGGCAATGTGGAGATGATGGGGGGTAATGTGGGGATGCTGGGGGTCAATGTGAGGGCAATGTGGAGATGCTGGGGGGTAATGTGGAGATGATGGGGTTAATGTGAGGGCAATGTGGAGATGATGGGGGACAATGTGTGTGCATGCATGCAACAGTGATAGAGACAAAGACACAAGCAACAGACATACACACAGACACAGAAACTCCCACACACATGCACTGACATACATAGAGTGAGACAGATACACTCATACATGCCATGATACACACACACACATGTATAGAGAGAGAAACACTTTACGTGAGCCATATATATTTATTTTGTGCCGGGGGGGAACAGTGGGTGAGTTCCCACACTTTTTTCCCAGGACATGACCCCTGCTTATCACCTTTAAACTTATTTATGGAAAATCTAATATATCCTAATAATAAACTCTTCTTACTTTGCTCTGGGCAGAATACTGTAGTGGCAACTATGAATCAATTCTCCATAAACTTGTTCTCCATAAACTGACTGGAGTGGTCTCTCTCAGACCCCTGCTTGGTGCGCCGGTACATGCAACAGGTCACGTGTGCCGACACGTCGGCAGGAATCAAAGCAGGCCTTAAGGGAAGGTCATTTTTTACATTAACAGTGCCCTCTAATGGTCAAATTCCAATTAGATACTCTGTTACATTCTAATGGAGAGGAAAGTCATCGACTTACAGTTCTCCATAGAATATGATAGAAACTGCTGTCACTTCCTGTCAGTTAGAACTATCAGGAAGTAAACACAGTAAATTCACTTCCTGATTATTTGAACTGTTATAAAGTTTGAATGAAACAACGGACGGCAGTGGTAGTGACCTTGTTTTACTCAGAAGAAAAAGCTCAATAACATATAGGTTTTCATAAAAAAAGTACTGCTTAAGAGCATTGTAGAATGGCCTTTCTCTATAAATCCCATTAGTAATCACATCTTAACAGTTATTACCTGGAATTTTAAGTGGCAGCAATGTAACCTCTTATTTTTCTTCCCTAATATTTCATTAGAATAATAAAACATTGCAACTGAAAGCAAAACATTATTTGTATGTTGCTAATCTGATATTTTCCTTAATATACCTTTATCAACCCTTTGAGTGTCAGAGTGGTACGCAACGCATTGCTTTGCAATGTGTTGCATGCCCCTCTGGCATGCAAAGGGTTAAAGGAGAAGTATCAAGTCCTAATAATCTCTTATTATGGAAAAAAAAACTAGTGGTTCTATGAGTTTTTCTTTTGCTCATTGGCTGAAAAGAACATCTTGAATCAGTCGCCGGTGTCATGGACAGGCAGGCAGATATGATAGTTGGCAGATGAATCACAGGCTCTCAAACACTGCTCACCGCATACAGTAATTTTAACCATTTTGGGTGCTCCCACTGGTTTCTAAAGTGTTAAAGGGATAGTAATGTTTCACAAAAACAGCAGCTCCAATTAATCTTCATAGTATTTGGGCCTTGGAGAGTGTTATTTCAGTACTGTCAGAGTTGTAGTTCAAGAGGAATAGAATGATAAAGTATCCCCCTCCTGCCCCTTTTACTGATGTAACACTGCTCACCTCAGAGCAGCAAGACTGTTCAGATGGATCGCAGAGAGGGACAATCTTCAGTGAGCATAAGTAAAAACCTGAAAAAACTGTCAGTGGGGCCAGGGCTTTCATTGTTCTCACAGTAAGAAGATTGTCCATTGCTGTGACCTATCTGACCTATGGACCAGATTCCACATCTGAGGGGAGCAGTGGTACACTAGGTAAAAGGGGCGGGAGGGGAAACTTTATCATTCAATTACTCTTGAGCTACAACTCTGACAGTATAAAAATAACAATCTCCATGGCCCAAATACTATGAAAATTAATTGGACCTGGTGTTTTTGTGAAACATTACTATTCCTTTAACCTGGCTCATGCACCCTGACTGCTTTAGTTTGGAAAAACTGTCATGTCCGCCCCCATGGACATGACTTCCAGGGCTGATTCAGGATGTTATCGCTTCATCAAAAGCACAGTGGCAAAATTCACAGGAACGGTTTAGGTTTTTCTGGTCATAGTAAGGTAAGAAAGTGCTAACTCTTTTTTAAAGTGAGTAGGATATTAACCCTTTTAGTGCCAGAGGGGTACCCAGCGCATTAAGTTGGGTACCCCTCTGTCACTCAAAAGGTTAAGCATTAGTGTTTGTGTTCAAAGCATTACATTTGGCCATCTCCTTTTTTTTCTCAATGTGTACTGTGAATTTGAAGAAATTAGTGTTAAAAGGATAGTAACACTTTATATATATTCACATGTATATGGATATTTTTATCCTCCTGAGCTCAGTAAGGGTACTCTCACTGCTGAGAGGTGTTTTATTGAAAAGTTATTGCAGCTCAAACTCAATTATATTTAGGTCAATACCTCAGTGGCCTGAAATTTTACAGTGGCGCTGTTGCTACACCATCCTATGGAAGTTTATGGTCAATTGACCAGAACATTACATAGGATCACGTAGCCACAGCGCCACTGTGCAATCTCAGGCCATTGAGATATTGCACCTAACATATTCAAATTTGAACCGCAATAACTTTTCAGTAAAATACATCTCAACAATGGGAGTAACCTAGTTGTACAGGGGAGGATAAACCCAACAAAATATAATTTTTTAGCTGTTTAGTGTTACTTTCCCTGTAACAGATAATGTCATGGGGGTTTTATATATATATATATGTTTCTGGATCCACTTACGGTTGCCACCCAGCCGGTATTTTACTGGCAGACCATTAAAAAATCAGCTTCTGTCCAATGTTAAGTCTATGGAGGGAATGCCATGGCCGGTGTTTTTTTGAAGAGAAGGTGGCAACCCTAGATCCACTGTGCCGTTGCTTATTTATATGTTGCAATAAATTATATTTTTGGCTATTTTTGCCTTGGTATATTAAATATTTGTCATAGTGCTCTATTTAGGTCCACGCTTTTCTTTTTCTTTATTTAGTTTTATATATATATATAGTTTCTGGTTCCCGACTGAGCAGTCAGTGAATATAATTTTATTGTTTTGCAAGTATGAAGTTGATTTTACCTGTATTACCATTAGTGCTTCTCATTGCCCGCTTTCTCTGGGTCTTTTTCCTGTAGATGAATTCACAAGGTACAAATGTTGTTCTGCAGATCTGATCAGTTACTTGCCTCTGTTCTTTCTCTTTTTCCCAGTTCCATGTGGTCTAATCAGTATTTCACCATTTTGGATCTTACCAATTCTCACGTTGAAATGTCCCATTATACATTTGTAGTGGTAATTGTCATGTTTGTAGAGGTTTAAAGGGATAGTAATACTTAAAGGGATAGTAATGTTTCATAATAAAAGCAGCTCTAATTAATCATCATAGTATTTGGACTTTGGAGAGTGTTATTTCAATTCTGTCAGAGTTGTAGTTCAAGAGTAATTCAATGACAAAGTATCCCCCTCCTGTCCCTTTTACTGATGTAACACTGTTCAGCCAGATCAGAAGGGAGGTGCCCAGGTAGATTGCAGAGAGGGACAATCTTCAATTAAGATAAGGGAAAAACTTGAAAAGCTTGCCAAGGGGGGGCAGGGCTTTCATTGTTCTCATAGGAAGAAGATTGTCCCCTGCTGTTATCTGTCTGGTCTTACAACCAGATTCCCCATCTGAGAAGAGATGGCTTACACTAGGAAAAAGGGGCGGGAGGGGAAACTTTGCTTGTGAATATCTCTCAAACCAGAGATAAGACTTATATCATTCTTCATGTTTTTTTAATGCCTACAAAATAAAATAAAGATAAAACGAAGTATTACTATCCCTTTAAGTATTACTAATCCCTATAGTAAAGTACTACTTAAAAAAAACATATTGCCCCCAGTGTCATCTCTCAAACCTAGAACGCAGACTACGGGGAAGGGGGAGGGAGAGGTCAACTTTAGAAGCATTCATCTCTCAAACCATAAAGGTTTGAGAGATGACACTGGGGGCAATATGTTTTTTTTAAGTAGTACTTTACTATAGGGATTAGTAATACTTAAGTATTACTATCCCTTTAATAAGTCATCAAAAAACTCTTCAACTTCTGGTCTGCTGCAGGATTTCCGACACGCCCCTTTTCCCATTCCCCCCTTCCCCACTCTCCTCCCCCCCTAATTCCCCTTCTCTCTATCCCCCCCTTTTTTTTCTCCCTCCCTCCTCCACCTCTTCTTCAATTATCTTCTATTCTTGTCTCTCCTAATACTCTGCTCTAGTTCCCTTTACCCAGGTATTCTATCTGATCCAAATTCTCCTTTGCATCTCATTGCATTTACACTTTACTGCCTTTTTCTTTACCTTTTCCTGCGTTATTCTTTTTGGTTTTCACTTTCTCTGATGTGAATTTGTATTCTTCCTCTCCATTTCCTGGAGAAAGTCTACGTTTTTTTTTATCTTGCAAGTTGTAAAATGTAATCGATGATTGGTCTACATTTATTTCACACAAGCATGTAACTGCTCCATGTGCTTTTCTCTGTTATGCCTTATTTGCATTTCTTAAGCATGGGGCAATGACCTAAGTAACGACACAGACACATAATATGGGTTAACTCAGGCCAAAGCTTTATTGAACTTAAAATACACACAATTTAAATAACTTTACTTTAAGCCCTTGCCAATTCCTACTATGGTAGACATCAACTTGCCTACCCCTCAACCCGCTTTTTGCTTCACCTTACCGCACCTCATTAGCTGGTCACTGTAGCTCAATGGGGCCGGTGATTAAACCCGCGACACCAGTCCAGGGGTCCTTGTCACCAGGCCGCTGGCCTCCTTATCACCCAATGTAACGGAAGCTGAGAAGGGACCGCGTCACCTTCCGCCGTCGTTCCCGGGTCTCTCCTTCTTGACGCAGATAAGCGCCGTCGGATGCACCAGTTGAAGTATGGACAGTCACTGGAAACAGCCGCAGGATCGCTGGAAGCAGGGAAGAGTCCACGTCGCCGCCTGACAGAATATGAAGTTGGGACGCAGGAAGCTGGCAGCAGGCGGTCGACGATTCAGGATACTTGGCGCAGATGGGTATCAGAGTGGACACTTTAGACCATAAGCAATACAAGACTCCAGGACTCCTTGTTCACTCCAAAACATAACTCACTTTATTGTAACAAACCACAGATATTTATATACAGTACAGTACATTGGATCACATGGGGAAATCTGATACAATAGGGAACATGATTAAATCATAACACATCAGACAAAAGGCCAGCAGCAGATGGTAAGGGCTGACACAATGGGAGCATTCACAGAGGTAATCAACTCACAACATATAATACAAAGGGCTGGCAACATAGTTTCAGGTTATACAATAGGTGACTCACAAACTGAGGGGCGTGAATGGATTAACACACACAGCAGGGGGTCTCAGGACAGTTCTCAATACAATGACTTGATTAACACCCAGCAGGAGGTCTTGAGTCAAATGGCTGGAGTGGCTACAATACACATCCTAGGGACAAGTACAATTAAACACATACACTATTTGATAATACATAAAACATAAATCTTTTAACATAAAGATAGTAAACCCCCCATCTGAGGTCAAAGGAGGCCAAGGGGCCATAGTCTTTAGGTAAAACGTTCGAGGTCCAGACAAGGGCCCAAGTAACGGATAAGATCCGTTACACCCAATTACTGACCATTCTACCATTGGTAAGGGCCCAAAGAGCCCCAAAGTTGTGACAAACATAACACCCCTACAGAAACCCCGAAAACAATAGCAACTCTTGTAGGGGGGGGAGGGAGGGACGATTTTGTCTATTGCAGAAGGGGGAAGTTCCCATAATCCCTTACACTTATATACCCTATCCTTCTCTCCCACTTAACTTCCTGTCTCCCGCTCCTAACCTTTACTTGTCTACCCCCGCTTAGACATGACTCCCCTTCTAAATTGCGGGGAGTTCTTGTATTGTAATTCTTTTACTAATAAAACTTTAAAAAACAAAAAAAAAACTCTTCAACTTCATTGCCACTGTGGCTACTTGTAGTGGCATAATATATATCTACTAGTAGAATAGCCAGTGTACACGGATCACAGTGGCGGGCGTTCGCGGGGCAGTCATGCTCAGTAGAGACTGATACAGAGCTGGACGCTCCAAAGTAAGACCTCGGGACTGACTTCGGAGCGCCCCAGTCTGTATCAGCCTCGTCATGGGCAGTCTCCACTGGACATGACTGCGTCGTTACAAACTTTGTAGCGAATTATTATATAGGATATGGTCCTGAGGAGGGTTATACATATGTAACCGAAGTGTTGATACAATCAGTTAACATTTGTCATTTTTGTTTTGAGAGTGATTTTCTTCAACCCAGCTGCAATATTTCCATTATGATATAATCTCTTCTACTCTAGTAAGATTACTGTCTTCTACACAATAATACAGTAATCTAACATGAGGAGAGAAAGAAGACTCAATGTTATTAATCAAACAGAAAGCAGTTTCAGACTGATTATTCATCCTCATGGATTTTCAAAGCATGAAGTGATTCCAAGAGACAAGAAAAAACTCAGTCTTCAATAAAGATGTATTGTAAATGAGATCACAGAGGCAGATTTACTAAGGAACAAGTGATAACATTCTGGAGTGACTCAACTGCACCATGGGGGAATAATGCTGTGTATTTAAAGGCATAGTAACAATTAATATGTAAAAAATTATATTTTGTTGGGCTTATCCGTCTGTGTAAAAGTAGGGTGCTTTCACTGCTAAGAGGTGTTTTATTCAAAAATTATTGTAGCTCAAAGCTGCAATATCAATGTTACAGTGGCGCTGTTGCTACACCATCCAATGGACAGCTCCGGTCTGTTGACCATAAAACTCCATAGGATGCTGTGGCAACAGCGCCACTGTACAATTTCAGGCCACTGAGATACTGCAAAGAAAGAAAAAGGGAAAACAAATTCGGCACCACCAAGAAAAGTGATATATAAGTACTGTAACGCTAATGAGATAAGGTGCTAAGTAGTAAAACAATATATCAAAAAACAAAAACAGGGAAAAAGGAAAAGACTACTTTAAAGGGATAGTAATACTTTGTTTTAACTTTATTTTATTTTGTAGGCATTAAAAAAACATGAAGAATGATATAAGTCTTATCTCTCAAACCTTTATGGTTTAAGAGATATTCACAAGCAAAGTATCCCCCCCTGTTCAACCAGATCAGAAGGGAGGTGCCCAGGTAGACTGCAGAGAGGGACAATCTTCAATTAAGATAATGGAAAAAGCTGAAAAACTTGTCAAGGGGGGCAGGGATTTCATTGTTTTCATACAAAGAAGATTGTCCCCTTCTGTTATCTGTCTGGTCTATGGACTTGATTCCACATCTGAGAAGAGATGGCTTACACTAGGTAAAAGGGGCGGGAGGGGAAACTTTGCTTGTGAATATCTCATAAACCATAAAGGTTTGAGAGATAAGACTTATATCATTCTTCATGTTTTTTTAATGCCTACAAAATAAAATAAAGTTAAAAAGAAGTATTACTATCCCTTTAAAGCAGCACACTTAAGTACCTATGATCATAACTCATAAGATATGGGACCATTTAAACATGAATATGTAGGAAAATCAAAATAGTGTACAACGGTATAGATGGTGTGAGATACTGCGCCTAAGAAAATGTAAGTTTGGACTGTAATGTATTTTGAATAAAACAACTCTCATGAGTTGGAGTAGCCAACTTTAACACAGGCGGATAAGCCCGAGAAAATATAATTTTTTACATATTGAAGGGGAACTATCATCCCTGTACCCGTTTGGCTAGTAATGAACTAAATATTGCGATTAGATTGAATACTTATTTTTTTTATAAAATTTGTGGTATTGCTACATTTTAAGTTTGAAAAATGATCCTGGTCCTTACTTTCGGACAGACTGCAGGTACAGCTATGCACCGCGGTCTCTCAATCTTCCTCTGCTCCCCTCCCCGCGAAGCGTCTCGATGACAGAGGAGGAGGCTGGATCTAGACGCTAAGTGGGGAGGGGAGCAGAGGAAGATTGACAGACTGCGCTTCAGAGCTGTACCCGCGGTCTGTCCAGAAGTAAGGACCAGGATCATTTTTCAAACTTAAAATGTAGCAATACCATGAATTTTATAAAAAATTAAAAGAAGAATTCAAGATAATCCCTATATTTAGTTCATTATTAGCCAGACTTGTATAGGGGTGATAGTTTCCCTTTAAAGGGCTAGTAATGTTTCATAATAAAAGCAGCTCTAATTAATCATCACAGTATTTGGACTTTGGAGAGTGTTATTTCAATTCTGTCAGAGTTGTAGTTCAAGAGTAATTCAATGACAAAGTATCCCCCTCCCGCCCCTTTTACTGATGTAACACTGCTCAGCCAGAGCAGAAGGGAGGTGCCAAGGTAGACTGCACAGAGGGACAATCTTCAGATAAGTGAAAAACCTGAAAAACTTGTCAAGGGGGGCAGGGCTTTCATTGTTCTCATAGGAAGAAGATTGTCCCCTTCTGTTATCTGTCTGGTCTATAGACTGGAATCCACATCTGAGAAGAGATGGCTTACACTAGGTAAAAGGGGCGGGAGGGGAAACTTTGCTTGTGAATATCTCTTAAACCATAAAGGTTTGAGAGATAAGACTTATATCGTTCTACATGTTTTTTTAATGCCTACAAAATAAAATAAAGATAAAACAAAGTATTACTATCCCTTTAAGTGTTACTATCATTTTAATTATTTGAACTATATATTCAGTTAAAATGATCTATTCAGAGTCTATATGACCTCAGTTATATCTAATGGTATACTTCCCCTTTAAATTGTTTTAGAGGAATCCTAGAACCAAACTGTGATTTAACTGAACCATAAAAGAACACACATCATTTATGAAGTTCAAAATACATCATCTGCATTTTTCTAAAGCTTCTTTTCAAATATTCCCTTCAAGCAAATCACGCTTAAGTGAGTCCATTAGCGTATATGACAAGCTGTTTACTATGCTCTGCCTTGATGGACAATTTCCACAGCCATTGACAAAACCAAGGAAAATTAAGTTTCTACTAAGTGCTAAAAGCAACAAAGCCCTTACAAAGAAATCAGAATTCAAAGGAAATTAATGGAAATGACATTCAAAAAAATTTCCATATTGTAAATATTACAGTTTAACCCACTTTGATTCTTGAATTGTCTCCAATGCATTGCTCACCTCCTTTAACAATGAAAGGGTTAAGCATCAAAGAGTCGGAGAGGAAAAGTAGGAGAGGAAGTGCTTGCCTTGCACAGCAAGCCTTAAAGTGACAGTAATGTTTCACAAAAACAGCAGCTCCAGTTAATCCCCATAGTATTGGGGCCATGGAGAGTGTTATTTCAGTACTGTCAGCGTTGTAGCTTAAGAGTAATTGAATGATAAAGTATCCCCCTCCCGCTCTTTTACCTAGTGTTAGTCACCTCCCCTCAGATGTGGAATCTGGTCCCAGAACCAGACAGGTCACAGCAAGGGACAATCTTCTTACTGTGATCATAAGGAAAACCCTGCCCCACTGACAGGTTTGTCAGGTTTTTCCTTATGCTCACTGAAGATTGTCCCTCTCTGTGATCCATCCGGACAGTCTTGCTGCTCCGAGGTGAGCAGTGTTACATCAGTAAAAGGGGCTGGAGGGCGATACTTTATTATTCAACTAGCTGAAAAGCCCGTGTACACGGGTCACAGTGCCAGCCGGTCGCGGTGCAGTCATGCCCAGTAGAGACTGCCCGCACCGCAGCTGATACAGAGCTGGACGCTCCGAAGTCCGACCTCCAGTCAGACTTTGGAGCGCCCCACTCTGTATCAGCCTTATCATGGGCTGTTCATGACTGCAGCACGTGCAGCAGCCTCTATTGCGCATGCCTGCGTTGTTACAAACTAATTGGCAAATTATTATATAGGATTACTCTTGAACTACAACTCTGACAGTACTGAAATAACACTCTCCATGGCCCAAATACTATGAAGATTTACATTACTATCCCTTTAACACCTTGATGACCAAAGGACTGTGCAATGTATTGCAAAACAATACAATGCACATATCCCGGTCTTCAAGGTTTAATTAGCATCATGTATAACTCTAAATAACTCAAAAATAAGTTCTGTATGTTCAAATGACCAATTCAACATATAAGCAATTTTGAAAACTCTTTCAAAATCTCCAAAGTTACTTTATATGATAGAGACCCTTGAATTACGAAAATGAATACAAAGTGACCACTTGGTGGTGCTGTTTCATTACTCGCTATGGAGAACTTTCCCTAACTGCATTGTTCTCCCAATACTAAAATAGAGAGATATTATCTTGAGATCTTATAACCCTTGTTTTTATCAAAAGGAATATATCTTAAACATGTTTAACCAGTTGTTGAACCTACATATGTTTATGAATTACATATTCTTTAGTTAGCTGGGGATGCTTTCAATTGGTGTTTAGGTTTGGCTGAGCTGCTCTAATTCTGCTATTTGATTCTGTTGTCTGAGCTAATCTAGAGCTCTGCTACCCATTGCTGCTGCCTTCCCCGCTCTGGGTCAGGCTGAATCAGCTGACCTCTCTGTGATTAATCACCTGACTGTTATCATCCAACCCTCCCAGGGTATTTAAAGCAGCTTGGCTCACTTCCTACTTGCCCTTGTGTCTAATTCTGGCTGCAAGTGCCTTCTCCTGAGTTCCTGATTATCTGTGTATGACCTGGCTTCCTCTGACATCCCTTCTGGCTCCTGACTCCTGGATTGTTCCTGACATCGTTGATCTCCATATTCCTGACCCCGGCTTGGCTGAGTACCTGTCTTGGTTTCTGACCCTGGCTTGTCTTTTGGTTTATGCTTCTGGATCACAATTTTGCTTTGTTTGCTCTTGTTATTTTAAGAAAGGTGTTTTGTAAATTACATTTTTGTGTCTGTCTGGTTCCTGTTCCCTAACAATTGGGTTCTGAATTCACATAGTTATCAGATAACTGCCTACAGGAAAAAGGCCCTTCACTGTGACCCTTTACTGCCCCTTTAAAAGGAATAGAGAATATTTTGCACTAACAAGGAATTCAAGGCAGTGCAAAACAAGTCTGACCCATCTAAGCACATCACTGTCATTAGTCTATTTTAAACAAAAATGGGATCCAGTCTCAGACGAAAAGTTCTATTGTTAAGAATTCTGGAATGACGTAGTCCAAATTAAACTATTCTCCTGAAATTGCGGTGACCAGCTGCTTTTGTATATCCCAAATCACTGGATGCGAAATGCGCTTCCACAATAACACATCTATATATAGAAGGTAAAGTACAGTATTTATCTTTTTCTCCCATCTCCAGTCTAAGTGGAAAAATTGCCAGGTAATAACAGAAAATGTGTGCTTAGAAACAAGGAGGGCTGCGTGCAGGGGGTGGAAGATTTTGTTCTTTTTGAAGATGGTTTTTTTGGCTTTGATTATGTCTCCACTTCTAAAAGCAAAAAAAAAAAACACATATTTTTTTTTAAGATTCTAATTTAACCCGATAGATATCTCTAAACTATTCTCACTGCATCTACAACTAAATTTCCACAGGCTCCATAGAATAACATAGGAACTGGAGAAGTTATCTCTGCTTTATCACCTCTTTATCACACCTTAGTTCATATTACCTCTGGTATCCTTCTGATCTAAATGTAAACTGAAAAGCTCTAAGTACACCTAGGGGTTATGCACCACGAGGTGATAAAGTGGAGATAGTTAGATAACTAGAACTGGAGAAGTGATATCACTGCTTTATTACCTCTTTATCATGCCTTAGTGCATAACCCCCTTCTGTTTATTGGCTAGGTAGAAGGTATCCCCGCTTTGTCACCTCTTTATCACTACTTAATGCATCCCCCCCATCGTATCTTGGCACTGAAGTGGGTGTAAGACCTGGGGAGAGATGCGTTAAGGTGTGATAAAGAGGTGATAAAGCGGAGATAACTTCTCCAGTGATATCACTTCTCCACTTCCTATGTTATTCTATGGAGCCAATACACCAAGATTTCTTCAGTTCTGGAAATCTTCGTGAATAGGCTCTATAGAATAAAACAGGAACTGGAGAAGTGATTTCACTGGAGAAGTTATCTCCACTTTATCACCTCTTTATCACTCCTTAGTGCATCTACTCCCTGGAGTGAATACAAGTCTAGGTGCTCAGTCCATGTATATTATAGGAAGTAGAGTAACATAGTAAGTTAGGCTGAATAAAGACACAAGTCCATCAAGTTCAACCTTCTCCTCATACCCCAGTCATTTTATAGCTTCCCTGCTACCAAATAAGTTAGTCTTTATCAGACCTTCCTGATCTGCCTACTAATAAACAGTAGAACTCTGTATGTTCCCATTTGAAAGAAATGTATCTAATCTTCTCTTGAATGTATCCATTGTATCTGTCATAACCACCTCCTTGGGCAAAGAGTTCCACAATTTAACAGACCTCTCTGTAAAAAAACCCTTGCTCTGCTGAAGTTTAAACCTCCTTTCCTCTAATCTCAAGGGGTGTCCCCTGGTCACCTGATCAGGCCTTGGAATAAATAGCTCACCACAGAGATCATTGTATTGACCTCTCATATATTTGTACAATGTGATAAGGTCTCCTCTTAGTCATCTTTTCTCTAGAGTAAATAAACCAAGTTTGTCTAGTCATTCCTCATACGTCAAGTCCTCCATTCCCTTAATTAATTAAGTACTGGTACTTTTTATCAGTGACTTTGTACATTTTATTTGGTGCTTTGTCCAATAAGAACAAGGTGACATTGTCCCTTTCTTTATAGACACCTCCCCCCCACACATACCCGGCGACTGACTTCATGAGTCTTATTTAGGAAATTAAGTAGTGTAATTCTGAGAGAATCCAACTTCCCCATGGGGATATACAGACATTCCCCAAATTAACTTTGAATGAAATGGGGATTTTCAACTTTTGAGTGCCAGACAGGCAATGCGTTGGATACGTGTCTGACACTCAAAGGGTAAACCCACTGAATGCAAGAAGATGATCTACAACAATGTTTACCCAACTTTGAGCCAAACCATACCTCCCAAGTGTCCCTGTTTAGGAGGGGCAGTCCCACTTTTAGACCCAAATCCCTCTGTCCATCTTTCCCACCCTGTTGTCCCTCTTTTTAGGACATCAGACAGTGTGGTGTGTATATAAGTGTATCACATTGCTCTACAGCAATAAAACTCACGTTAATGTTTGTTTAAATGTCAGTATATGTGTTTATAAATTAGTTTGTGTAAATAAAACACTTTGGTCTTGTTATAAGTAATTTATTAGGTTACACAAAGATAGGTCATGAAATAGCCTAAATATTCTCGGTAATGTCCCTCCCACCAGCCACGCCCCCAGCAACACCCCCTAAAACACAAGTGTCCCTCTTTGGCAAATTTGAAATGTTGGGAGGTATGCCAAACAATACAGATAATCAGTTCCGTGAAAGAAATATATAATTTAGCTTCATATTCATCAAGATAAAGAGATATCATTCTGAAACAATTCAACTACAATGGTTCATTTAACAAGCTTTACAGACAAATGACCAAAATTGTCCATAGGGTCTAATGAAACAGCACCAGCTAGTGGTACCTTTTTTTAGTTTTTTTACTGAAAAAAATGAAATCAAACACGTATGAGCTGAATACCTTTTGAATGAATTATCTCCCAGCAGTGAGAGTACTCTTGTTTATGGTTTTTTTTTCGTAATAAAATACTACTATCCCTTTAATTTTCCTTTGACTTACTGCTACTTCTTAAAGGAATAGTAATGTTTCACAATAAAAGCAGCTCCGATTAATCCTCATAGTATTTGGGCCATGGAGAGTGTTATTTCAATACTGTCAGAGTTGTAGCTCAAGAGTAATTGAATGATAAAGTATCCCCTTCCCACCCCTTTTACTGATGTAACACTGCTCACCTCAGAGCAGCAAGACTGTTTGGCTGGATCTCAGAGAGGGACAATCTTCAGTGAGCATAAGGAAAAACCTGACTTGTCAAGGGGGCAGGGTTTTCCTTATGATCACAGTAAGAAGATTGTCCCTTGCTGTGATCTGTCCTGTCAAGAGACCAGATTCCACATCTGAGGGGAGGTGGCTTACACTAGGTAAAAGGGGCAGGAGGGGGATACTTTATCATTCAATTACTCTTGTACTACAACTCTGCCAGTATTGAAATAACGCTCTCCTTGGCTCAAATACTAAGAAGATTAATTGGAGCTGCTTTTTTTGTGAAACATTACTATCCCTTTAAATTCAATGACACAATCTAGGAGATAGATAAATAAGAACAAGAAAGATGAAAGCATTCAGAGGGAAACAACATGTTCTGAGCAAGGTACAAGACAGAGCATGTGCTTTAGGTGAGATGATCTCCAATTCTCTGATGTCAAAAGCATACACTGAATGAAATATGGACTTCAGTTCAATTGTTCGGATAAAGGAGAAAGAAACATTGTGACGTGAAAAGGCCCTTATACCTCTCGATGACCTACAACATATTGCTTTGAAATACAACAAAAGCTTTTTTCAGACAAGATGTGGGATAACGGGAAGGAACATTTCTTGATAATTATTTTTTCAACCTGTTACACACTAGGCAGAAAGAAAACACTATCTGACAAGTAGGGATTCAAAATTCTGTATACTGACAGCAGAACCAAATAGAATGGAGAAATGGATCAAGCAGCCAGAAGAAGATATAAAACATTTGTCTTGTTAAAGGGACACTAACGTGCCATAAAAAAATTCTTCTACTTTTGTAGAGGTTAAAAAATAAACTATATTTCACAAATCCTATCTCTCAAACCATTTGAATGTAAAGTTCCCCCCCTCCCCTTCTCCTGACGTCAACGCTGTGCTGACAGCTGGAGATCCCGGTCCGGGGACCAGCCAGCGGCTCTGCAGCAGAGCCGAATTTGCATTATTTAAAAGGATAGTAATACTTAAAATGTAAAAAAAAATATGTTGTAGGGTTTATCCCCCTGAGTAAAACAAGAGTACTCCCACTGCTGAAAGGTGTTTCATTCGAAATTTGAATTTTTTAGGTGCAATATCACAGTGGCCTGACATTGTACAGTGGCGCTGTTGCTACACGATCCTATGGACAGCTCTGGTCCCAGGACCATAAATCTCCATAGGATGGTGTAGCAACAGCGCCCCTGTACAATTTCAGGCCACTGTGATATTGCACCTAAAATATTCAACTTTGAAAATTAATAACTTTCGAATGAAACAGCAGTGGGAGTACTCTTGTTTTACTCAGGGGGATAACCCCTATAACATATTTTTTACATTTTAAGTATTACTATCCCTTTAAAAAGAATTACATCATTGAAAATGTCTACAAAGTGTGCCTGGTTTGCAAGCACACTTTGTAGACCGTTGACTTAAGTAATTCTTTTTAAATAATGCTATTTCGCCTCTGCTGCAGAGCCTCTTCGAGTCGGCCGACTCGAATCTCCTGCTGTCAGTTTTTCGGCTGACATCAGGAGAACGGGAATATCTCTCAAACCATAGAGGTTTGAGAGATAGGATTTGTGGCACATAGTTTATTTTTTAATCTCTATAAAACTAGAAGAATTTTTCATGGGACATTACTGTCTCTTTAAAGGAGAATTACATCCTTATTATGATCGTGGTGGTGGGGGATATATGTACTTCAGTAGCAAATACCACTCACAATTCAATGTTCTTAGCATGGGTAAATGTAAAGGAATAATACACATAGACCCATATTTATAAAAAGAAATGGAGATATTCTGGAGTAAACCAACTGCACCATGGGGGACAAGTACAAATTCCTAAATGTCCATGCCATAGTACTTTCACGGGGTTGGAAGATATTCTCCTAATACATTCTCAGTGGAGTGAAGCAGGTGCAAGTTTAATTGGTCAACATTTCGGCCAGAGTTTAGACCCTTATCAAGGCTTATCCATTCTGTTTTTGCTGATGAGTAAAACAAAATTGACTCCCAGATCTTGAAGATGCTTCAATGAAAAGTTATAACATTAGGAACCTGTTTCTCTTCTTTTTTTTTTTTAGTTCAAATGTTTATAGTGTTATAGAAACGCATGGAGAATTGAATATTTAGGAAAGGATATGCACTCACGCTGAATTCAAGTACAGTATGGGGTGCCACAGTATAATAAGATATACAAGAAAAGGCTGTGCCGTCTCGGTTTTCACAAAGTCATTAATACTAATATTTTGTCCACTAAATATTGGTATTATTGACTTTTGAAAACTGAGAGTGCACAGCCTTTTCTTGTATATATATATATATATATATATATATATATATATATATGTAATTAGTTCATGTGTTGGTCAATATTATGCACTCTGTGCTATGAATGAATTTATAACATTCTCAAGAAAACAAAAAAAGATTGGCATGCTGTTAACCTCTTAATGACTGCAAGATCCGGCACAAGGACGGCCATTAAGGAACACGGAATTTTTTGTGCAAGTTGAATTCTGGGGTGGCAGAGCAGTGTGCAGCTGGGCTGCCATCCCAGAATTCCATGACATTCCTTAAGAGCTGGGACTGGCGTGACGATCCTGGCACATCAAGGGTCCTTAAAAGGATGATCGAAAAGTGCACAGAACCCCCAACCAAAGTCCACACCAAACAGACCTGTGAACAATAAAAATAAAAACATAACCCACAGATGCCCCTGTCCTCCCAAAAAAGATAAGGAAAAATCTAATACTGGTACAGGTACGCTTGGTGTGGACTTTGGGGGTTACGTGTTCTTTTTGTTTGTCCTTTCTTGCCAAGATGGTGATTTTTGATTCCTACGTATTTAATACATTTTGTAATTTTTTTATATATACATTTTAATTAGTCCTAGTGCCACTCTTAGGATCCCTTTCTTTGTTTTTCTTTTGAGTGTTAAATAAATTAGGTTAGGATCTGTGGCACCCCATACATGATATGTACGTCTGGTCATTTTCATGAATGATTTGAGTAGTGCGCCTACATTTTCTTCATTGCTATGAATGAATCTAGGCAGAGCAGGAACACTGGGGGGGGTGTCCAATAGCACAGCAAGAGATAGGCTTGACCTGGAACATAGCTAATTAGCATACTGAGCAGAGATTTAGCATAATGTGCCATTAAACATAAAAGTTCTCAAAGATTATTTATTCTACAGGGGAATGGCTAGAAAAACATAGGTAGCTTTTAAAGCGGAACTATCATCAAAATTAAATTACTCCCCAAATCCTTATTAACATAGTGATAGGCATATACCTACTTTCATTATGCTGAATAAGTCCAGCATTATTGAGAAAAACAACTTCTTCGGAAGGCATCAGCGGGCAACAGTGCAGACATCTTGGAGAAAAGGCATCTGTGAGTCTGCGCTCTCTGTCCTGTTCATTGCCAGGATTGGTGAGTGGAATTCCTTGGTACCTCAAGGTACTGAAAGGGACTGACAAAGCAGGTGCACAGAGCATTGTTTTTCTCACTAATGCCGGACTTATTCAGCATAATAAAAACATGTATATGTGTCTCGCTATGTTAATAAAATTTTGGGGGGCAGTTTAATTTTGATGATGGTTCCGGTTTAAAGGGATAGTAATGTTTCATAATAAAAGCAGCTCTAATTAATCTTCATAGTATTTGGGCCATGGAGAGTGTTATTTCAGTTCTGTCAGAGTTGTAGTTCAAGAGTAATTGAATGATAAAGTATCCCCCTCCCGCCCCTTTTACTGATGTAACACTGCTCACCTCAGAACAGAAGGGAGGTGCCCAGGTAGACTGCAGAAAGGGACAATCTTCAATTATGATAAGGGACAAAGCTGAAAAACATGTCAACAGGGGCAGGGTTTTCATTGTTCTCATAGGAAGAAGATTGTCCCTTGCTGTTATCTGTCTGGTCTTACAACCAGATTCCACATTTGAGATGAGCAGTGTTACATCAGTAAAAGAGACGGGAGGGAGATACTTTATCATTCAATTACTCTTGAACTACAACTCTGAACGTATTGAAATAACACTCTCTGTTGCTCAAATACTATGAAGATTCATTGGAGCTGCTGTTTTTGTGAAACATTACTATCCCTTTAATTCTATATCCACAAACTAACGTGAAGGTTTACTTTCATTGAAGTAATCTCTGGCAAACAAGGGGTATTGGAGAATATTCCAAGCAAGGGACGCATAATTCTTCACTGCAGCATGTCTGGACCTGCAGAGCTAACACTGTAACATTGCTGTTATAAGCACAAGATGATTAAGGGACTTGTCTAAGGGGCTGACATTGAAATGCACTTACGTCTATAACTCTGACATATACACTGAGTTAACTTACACTGTCAGTATGAATGGAGCAGAAGTATGGGGGTAGGTACCAAATCTGTTTTACCGATTACCTGTCTACCCCTGTCTACCTGTAAAGGTGATTCCTATCAGGGCAAAAAGAATCTGTTTCTACTCACTCATATGCTGCAGAACTTGTCGCCATTATTTCAAAAGGTCTTAAATGAATGTTAATACTTAAAATGTAAAAAATTATACTTTGTAGTGTTTCTTTCCCTATGTTTATAAAGAGGGGCAAGTATGGAGGGACCCCTTGCCCCATTCTGGACGTCCTTGCCCTTATGATTAGGAGGCAAATATAGTCAAGTTGATGCCTTTATTGGCTAACTAAGCAGATTTAGGATGCAAGCTTTCAAGATCTCTTAGGAAGAGACCTAAGAGGCAGGGATGTAACAATAGGGGTCATACTTGCGACCGGGCTCTTCACTCCAGGAGCACGACCTCCCCCTGAGATCCCCACCCGGATCCTGCTACATGTGTGCCAGCTGAGCTCCCTCTTAGTAATGCAGAGCTCTGGGAGATGACATCATCTCCATGACATCATCTCCATGACATCATATCCCAGCGCTCTGCATTACTAAAGAAAAGACCAGTCGAGAGCTATAGCAGCTACAGGTCTGTGCAGAAGGAGTCACAGACCTCTCCTGCCATGCCACTGGACCACCAGGGAGGTAGGAAGCAGGGAATCTGGAGCTATTGGGGGGCAATGTGGAGATATTGGAGGCAATGTGAGGATGGCCAATGGGGGACCAGTGTGGTCGGGGGAGGACCCATGGCAACTTTTGTACCAGAGCCCGGTGGCTTCTAGTTACGCCTCTGCTAAGAGGTCTTATAAAGTTTCATTCTAAATCTGCTTAGTTAGCCAATAAAATGTACCAACTTGACTATATTTGCCTCCTGTATTTCTATGGCTAACATTGTACCAACTCTCATCTTATATGATTACACTCTAAAATAGACACTGGAACTGATTTCTTGATGCTACATCTGCCTAATGACAATTGGCTGAGCTACCTATGCCTCTGTATGCCACTAGTGCTAAAGGAAGAGTAGCGGGCAGTCTATGGGAATTCCAGGGCATTATATTCCATTGCACATTGGCTACAGTTTACAGAATTTCCCTGTGCATGCTACCAGTGGTGTAACTAGTCATTGCAGGGTCCTGTTGGACCTTGGGGTAGATGAGTCTCCCTTGGATGCTGGCCCCCTGTACGGCTGCACCCTCTGCACCCCCTATTATGTTGACCACGTTTTCATTCTGCCATTCAGGGACACTGCGGAGAAAAGAGCACTTGTCCTCAGCTCTAGTGCAGCTATGTGGGAGGAGTCACTGTACATAACTAGACATCAGTGCACAACCTGCTCTTTCTCCTGTGCACCACTGAGTTCTAAACAGTAGGGGGAGAACTGCCCATTGATTGCTTTGACAGATGCCGACGCCGGTGGTGGGCTACAAGAAAATGTACATCACTCCCAAAGCCTCCAGCATTACACTGCAACAAAATTGCACTGCATCTCCTGTTTGATGTCAGGATCAAGGTTCCGTTCTCTACTGTTTAGAGCTCTGTCTGGAAGCCATTTTCTTGTAGCCCAGCAGAGACATCACTTTCTGTCATTGAAGGCAAAGGGAAGTTCTTCTAGTGTTTAGAATTCTGTTCTCTGGAGTCTTAATTCCAGGACTTTGTATTGTCCCAGAAGGGGGGTTCCTGGGACATGGGACACATTTAAAATCCAAGGCTGTCCTGGCAATCCAGGACATGTGGTTTCCCATGCTACAGGGATGTGTCCAGGCCTTTCTGGCATTAAAGTCTAACGTAGTCATCCAATCTAGTTGTGACGACCCGGCAGGGCCCCTGGGTATCTTCAAGACTGGAGCCCAGGCGCAGCGGACAGTGGGTAGAAGGACCGGTGTAAAACCAGAAGGAGCAAGACAGAGGCAGGGTCATAGATGGGCCAGAGGTCAGGGCAGGCAGCAACACAAGCGGAGTCAAAGACGAGCCAAAGGTCAGGGCAGGCGGCAACACAAGCAGAGTCAAAGACGAGCCAAAGGTCAGGGCAGGCGGCGACACAAGCAGAGTCAGGAAACGAAGCAGGGATCAGGAACCAGGCTATCAGACAGGAATGTAAGACACAGGTAACACAGCAAGGCTACAGAACAACTGAGCAAAGACTGGAGGGAGAGAGCAGACTAAGAAGGGAACAAACAGTTACATGACCTGGCTAGCACCACTAGCGGCAAAGGCACTCCTACCCTACCATAAGCCCTCCCACCACCTCATTCACTACCCCCAGTGGTCACAGCTGACATGTCTCCCACATGGGCACCCTCCGTGGAGGAAAGAGAGCCTCCCGTTGAGATGTTACCTGTCTGAGGGGAACCACTACAGGCAGCAGAGGGCGGTGAAGGGACCCCGGAGAGAGGTTGCATGGCTGACTGACTGCGCATGCGCCGAGAGACAAGGACAGTGGCACCCCGAACCCGGAAGCATTGTGGGTGTCCTGATCTCGGCATAGAGGCCAGCCGACCCTGCAGATGCCGCGGGAGCCTGGAACGGGTAGGAGACCGTCGGCCATCGTGACACTAGTGCATACCCAGAAGTGCAGGTACACGAGTAGTAAGCCAACGTCCTAGTGCAGGAAATTAGTCATGTTCAAGACTTTGTACACTTCCTCCAAGGTGAGCCCCCTGAAACTGGAGGCCCTTGTGAATGCCGGTTACACTCATGCATTAAAATGCCACTGGCAGCAGGTGAGATTCCTGTCTATACAGGGGGATTTGTAAACTGAATTTAGATGGGCACGAAAGAACCAGAGAGGAAGATTATTCTATTATCCCAGTTGTTATAATGCATTTTTATATTCTGACTTCTTCTCCTTAAAAAAAAGAGCACTTTTAGTAGTTTTATTTTTTCACGAAAATGAACACAGCAATTATCTCATGCTGGATGGAAGATGTTCTAAAGGGTGGTCTTTGTTAGAAGCTAAAATAAAGAGCCTGGCTTTTAATCTTGTTGCCTCTCATCATTGCAGTAAACCATGAAATAGGTGCGAGGAACAGTTGACAGGTTGCTATGACAACCAAAACAAACCATAAATAGCTAGCCTTCCATCAGAAGTACTGTGCATCCACAGAGGTGGAAGGAAACATTGTATCCAAAAACAAGAGAATGATTATGTTAAGCAGGAGATAATCTCCTTAGGTGTCCCTCTAACAAAGTGCAAATCTGCCTGAATGGTCAGTCTATCCTGCCTAAAATGTATTATCAGTTGTTATGGAGCAAATTTATTTACCAATATGACACAGTCAATGAAATGAGGGTGAAATGGTTTCAAATTTGCTTTGTAATGATTATTGTATTGATAGGCACACCTCTCCAACCAAGAATATTAAGAGATTTTCAGAACATTTTACATGTAGAGATAAGGTGACCACTTTTTCATTCTTCATTCAAGGACACTGTGGAGATCAAAGCATCAGAGTACTTGTCCTTGGCTCTCGAGCCTCTATGTGGGAGAGGTTACTGTACTTCATTGTACATCAGTGAGTAACCTGTTCTTTCTCAGGTGCACCGCAGCAGTCTAAACACTAGAGGGAGAACTACTCATTGACTGCTGTGACAGAAAGCAATGCTTGTGGTGGGCTTCAAGAACATATGCCTTAGACTAGCATTACACTACAACACATCTACATGCAGCTCCTGTTTGATGTCAACATCAAGGCTCAGTTCTTTGTAGTGTTTAGAGCTCTGTCTGGAGGCCATTTTCTTGTAGCCCAGCAGAGACATCACTTTCTGTCATTGAAGGCAAAGGGAAGTTCTTCTAGTGTTTAGAATTCTGTTCTCTGGAGTCTTAATTCCAGGACTTTGTATTGTCCCAGAAGGGGGGTTCCTGGGACATGGGACACATTTAAAATCCAAGGCTGTCCTGGCAATCCAGGACATGTGGTTTCCCATGCTACAGGGATGTGTCCAGGCCTTTCTGGCATTAAAGTCTAACGTAGTCATCCAATCTAGTTGTGACGACCCGGCAGGGCCCCTGGGTATCTTCAAGACTGGAGCCCAGGCGCAGCGGACAGTGGGTAGAAGGACCGGTGTAAAACCAGAAGGAGCAAGACAGAGGCAGGGTCATAGATGGGCCAGAGGTCAGGGCAGGCAGCAACACAAGCGGAGTCAAAGACGAGCCAAAGGTCAGGGCAGGCGGCAACACAAGCAGAGTCAAAGACGAGCCAAAGGTCAGGGCAGGCGGCGACACAAGCAGAGTCAGGAAACGAAGCAGGGATCAGGAACCAGGCTATCAGACAGGAATGTAAGACACAGGTAACACAGCAAGGCTACAGAACAACTGAGCAAAGACTGGAGGGAGAGAGCAGACTAAGAAGGGAACAAACAGTTACATGACCTGGCTAGCACCACTAGCGGCAAAGGCACTCCTACCCTACCATAAGCCCTCCCACCACCTCATTCACTACCCCCAGTGGTCACAGCTGACATGTCTCCCACATGGGCACCCTCCGTGGAGGAAAGAGAGCCTCCCGTTGAGATGTTACCTGTCTGAGGGGAACCACTACAGGCAGCAGAGGGCGGTGAAGGGACCCCGGAGAGAGGTTGCATGGCTGACTGACTGCGCATGCGCCGAGAGACAAGGACAGTGGCACCCCGAACCCGGAAGCATTGTGGGTGTCCTGATCTCGGCATAGAGGCCAGCCGACCCTGCAGATGCCGCGGGAGCCTGGAACGGGTAGGAGACCGTCGGCCATCGTGACACTAGTGCATACCCAGAAGTGCAGGTACACGAGTAGTAAGCCAACGTCCTAGTGCAGGAAATTAGTCATGTTCAAGACTTTGTACACTTCCTCCAAGGTGAGCCCCCTGAAACTGGAGGCCCTTGTGAATGCCGGTTACACTCATGCATTAAAATGCCACTGGCAGCAGGTGAGATTCCTGTCTATACAGGGGGATTTGTAAACTGAATTTAGATGGGCACGAAAGAACCAGAGAGGAAGATTATTCTATTATCCCAGTTGTTATAATGCATTTTTATATTCTGACTTCTTCTCCTTAAAAAAAAGAGCACTTTTAGTAGTTTTATTTTTTCACGAAAATGAACACAGCAATTATCTCATGCTGGATGGAAGATGTTCTAAAGGGTGGTCTTTGTTAGAAGCTAAAATAAAGAGCCTGGCTTTTAATCTTGTTGCCTCTCATCATTGCAGTAAACCATGAAATAGGTGCGAGGAACAGTTGACAGGTTGCTATGACAACCAAAACAAACCATAAATAGCTAGCCTTCCATCAGAAGTACTGTGCATCCACAGAGGTGGAAGGAAACATTGTATCCAAAAACAAGAGAATGATTATGTTAAGCAGGAGATAATCTCCTTAGGTGTCCCTCTAACAAAGTGCAAATCTGCCTGAATGGTCAGTCTATCCTGCCTAAAATGTATTATCAGTTGTTATGGAGCAAATTTATTTACCAATATGACACAGTCAATGAAATGAGGGTGAAATGGTTTCAAATTTGCTTTGTAATGATTATTGTATTGATAGGCACACCTCTCCAACCAAGAATATTAAGAGATTTTCAGAACATTTTACATGTAGAGATAAGGTGACCACTTTTTCATTCTTCATTCAAGGACACTGTGGAGATCAAAGCATCAGAGTACTTGTCCTTGGCTCTCGAGCCTCTATGTGGGAGAGGTTACTGTACTTCGTTGTACATCAGTGAGTAACCTGTTCTTTCTCAGGTGCACCGCAGCAGTCTAAACACTAGAGGGAGAACTACTCATTGACTGCTGTGACAGAAAGCAATGCTTGTGGTGGGCTTCAAGAACATATGCCTTAGACTAGCATTACACTACAACACATCTACATGCAGCTCCTGTTTGATGTCAACATCAAGGCTCAGTTCTTTGTAGTGTTTAGAGCTCTGTCTGGAGGCCATTTTCTTGTAGCCCAGCAACTTTATATTACAGTAGGTAATGGGCAGTTCTCCTAGTGTGTTCTGGAGTTTTCATTCCAGGACTTTGTATTGTCCAAGACGGAGGCTGCCTGGGATATGGTGGGACACAAATTTAAAATCAAGGACTGTCCTGGGCAATCCAGGACACGTGGTCACCCTATGTAGAGTCTCTAATTCATTGGGCAGGTGCTCTGAATTGGGATACCACAGAAAGCCATTATAAGAACTCATTAACCCAATGTAATGTTTTACTTCTCCACGGGGATGCCACAATTAACATACATTAGCATATGGTATAAAGTAGGAATATCTCCTTAAAGGAGCAGTAAACTTTGGTTATGAAAAAATATATATTGTAGCAATTTTCCTATTGAGTAAGATAAGGGTACTCCCACTGCTGAGAGATTTATATTTCCAGAGTTATTACTGTTTAAACCCATGTTTTTTTACTAGCCCTCTAGTGGTCAAATTCTAATTAGTTTTCCTGTTAGATTCTAATGGAGAGGAAAGTCAGAAAAGTCAGAGACATACAGTTCTCCATAGAATGTGATAGAAACTGCCTGTCACTTCCTGTCAGTTAGAACTATCAGGAAGTAAACACAGTAAATTCACTTCCTGTCAGTTAGAACTATCAGGAAGTAAACACAGTAAATTCACTTCCTGATTATTTAAACTGCTATAAATTTTGAATAAAACATCTGACAACGATGGGAGTGACCTCGTTTTATTCAGCAGGAAATGCTCTATAAAATATGTGTTTTCATAAAAAGGTTTACTGCTCCTTTAACTGTACATTTGCTGGTCTTTTGGCTAACATGATACATATCCAAAGAGAAAGTGCAGGCAGCACTCCAAAGAAAAACAGGGAGTATAAATAAAACTTGAATATTTTATTGCAATCCGGATAAAATAACAGCTTGGCATGAAGACCTCAAAGACCAGCGGAACAAAAACACATACAAACAAGACCCTCAAGGTCTAACGCATTTTGTGCTATATACAGCGCTTACTCATAGACATGACTGCAACAAACAGCTCTGACAGAATTGAAATACCACCCTCCATGGCCCAAATACTATGAAGATTAATTGGAGCTGCTTTTTTTGTGACACATTACTATTTGTTTAAAAGCTCCATTTAAAAATTGGGAATTTGTATTTGCACCTTATCGGGCAGTTGATGTATTCAGGAATTGTACCTGCTTCCTGAAAAAGGCTCTAAGTTCGCTGGCATCCAAGGGGTTAATATGATGAGCGAAAAGTGTGAATGGTTTTGTCTTGCTTGATTGAACGATGGACCTTATGACAATTTGTTCCCCCAGACTCATCTACACGCTGCTTCTGATGATAAGGAGCTTGAAAATGTCAATGAATGCAGAATGGAGAGAGCTATTTTGTTTTCATAGTACCTTGAAAAGAGCACAGCTCTGTGACATTAGCACCTTTACCATTGATAAGACAGAGACAAAGCATACAACGCTCGTCCACTTGTTCTTCATTTACTGGTGAATGCTTGATAGACTTCTATGGCAGCGTAAGTGCAAAATAATAGCTGAAACGTCAAACACTTTGGCTGTTTAAATCATCATCATCAATATCACCTTTTTAAATCTGACAGTTGCACATTTTGCTTATGAAATATCCTGACAGACACTAAATAGTGATATTATTTGTAGGTTTGTGGAGGATGGGAGATAATATATGACTTTTACTGGGGGCATTTGAAAGCAGAGACTCTTAGATGGGTGGAATCATAATGGGATTTGATTTTATTTTATTTTAGACCATTACATACGAAAAAAGCTTTCTTCGGGTACCGTACTTAACCCATTGAGTGCCAGAGGTGTACGCAACGCATTGCAAAGACAGTGAGGTTTAGAAACGTTTGTGGTTCAAAGCATGGCTAGCTTGCCTGCCGCATCAAGGCCACAGGAAAATTCACTTTAATTTTTTTCATTACAATGATATCAATAATTATAATTCATTTCCCCAAAGGTTTACCCGTGTATTCCCGCTGTGCTAGTATAAAAGGGTGTGTGAATTGACTGCATGTTGTCAGTCTGTGCTTGGGCGAAAAGCAGTGACATTTTTGATGCTAGCTAGTATAGGCAGACAGGTAAAGAGAGGGACATGGAGTTTCTTGATAGGAATATGGGGGATAGTCTCTATCAGTTGTTCCCTGGGTGAAGGGGGGTGAAGAGAGAAGGGGAAGTTTAACCCGTTGAGTGCCAGTGAGGTATCCAATTAATTGCAAAGCAATGTATTGGATACTTCTCTGATAATCAAAGGATTAATAAAAACAAAACATTTTTGAAAGATAAAAGGCAGAATGCCAGGCAGGTGATCCTTCCAACTAGAGCTGACTGAGACTCTGAGAATGAGTGACTAATACTATGCAGACAAAGTGCCAGGCAATTCATCTCTGAACAAGAGAATCAGCCAACCTCTGATGTACACTTCAGCCTTATTGGGCTGTATAAATGAGGTGTAGCTGATTTCTCTAGGCACTGTGAGCAAGGGGTTCACATCTGGATTCCCCTGTTACCATTAGGGTGTCCAAACCTATGGCTAGTTTGCATACACAAAAAAAAACTGGTCAGAGACTTTCTACTGGAAATGAGCCTTCTGTAGAATTTAGCAAGCTCGAACGCACTAGTTCCTCTCATATCCTAAAGCACATCATAATGATCCTTCCAAGTCCAGTCCCGGAGAACCAGGCAATTGCTTTCTGAGCAAGAAAAACAGTTGACTCCCTTCAGGCCTTGTGAGGCCTTGCCAGAGAGATGTATCTGATCTATCTAGGCGCTGTGAGCAAGATGTCCCTGTCTGAATTTCACAAACAAACTGGTTAGAGATGCTCTACTACGAATGAACCTGCTATAGGATTTAGAAGGCTCTATAGGAATGGTGTCCTACCCAGGCTGCAGTCTTTTTTAGCTCACTAGTGACTTTCACAGAGAGAAAATACATAATTCCTTTCAGCTCTTTGCATATGCATTGGGATTTGTCACCCTAAGAGAAAGATGGCAATCCAGACATGGACCACTTTCTGACAGTGCCTAACAAGAGTAGCTGCATCTCATTGATTAGGCTAAATAAGGTGGAAATGTATAGGTGGGGTTGGCTGGTGTTCTTGTTCTGAGAGAAGTTGCCTGGTACTTTATGGCTGGGCTGCTGTTTTGACTGGGTGACAATATTTTCTCTCTGAGAAAAACCACTAGTGAGCTAAAAGAACATTCTTGGCAGGACACCATTCGTATAGAGAATGCTAAATACTATAGTATATTTGGTCCTAGTGAAGTGACTCTGACCACTTTGTTTGAGTATGCAAATTTTCCTTAGTTTTGGTCACCCTAAGGGATACAGGAGAATCCAGAGGTGGACCCCTTGCATAACGATACCACCTGCACGTCATTGACGAGGCCCAAAAAGGCTGAAATGTACATCTGTGGTTGGCTGCTTTTGTTCAGAGGTGATTTGCTTGGCACTTCATGAATGGGCTGCCTTTTTGGTAGGCTCAGTATGACGTGCTTTAGGATATTTCCTCTCTCTGAAAGGCGCTAGTGAGCTAAAATAGATTGCACCCTGGGTAGGCCGCCATTTTATACAGCATTCTCAATTCTAGGGCAGTCTCGTTCCTAGCTGAGCATCTCTGACCAGTTCTTTCCATATGCAAATTAACTTTGGGATTGGTCACCCTAAGGGTAAAAGGGGACATGGACCCCTTGCTCACAGTGCTTAGACAGATCAGCTGCATCTCACTGATGAGGCTGAAAAGTACATCTGCAGTTGGCTACTTCTTTTGTACAGAGTGGTTTTGCTTGGCATTTTGCAGCTGCACTGCTTTTTTGGAAAGATCAGTATGATGTGCTCTAGGATGTTTACTCTCTGTGAAAGGCACTAATGAGCTAAAATAGATTGCACACTGGATAGGACACCTCTCCTATAGCGCCTACTCAATTCTAGTGCAGGCTCATTCCTATTCAAGCATCTCTGACCAGCTGTTTTGCATAGTAGTCAATCTTCCATAACTAGCCCTAAGTGGAAAAGTAAAAATAAAGTGTTTTTGACTTTAACGAAAACAAGAATATAAAATTACTAGGGATGGGGAGGAATAGGATGCTGATGATGATTATTTAATTAGTAATGGTGAGGATGTTGATTTAGAATAGTTCCCTTCACTTTCCTCCTGTTCTTCTTCAGATAAAATAGAGAGGGGGCAATGACAGTTTGTCCCAAAAATGATCTGATAGGAGAAGCCTCAGTCTTCCACCACTGGAAAGGTACAATATACCTGTTTATAAACTCTAATGGAGATCATCTAGTATGTATGGATAAGAAAACATGCCTAAAAAGACGCAGTTGTCTCGGTCTTCATCATCAGCATCATTGCTTCCAAGTCCAACCCCCACCCAGTTACACTCACTATTGCTGACTACGAAGAAGCAACCCAGGTCAACATCCATAACCCCAGCTCTGATGTATTTCTCTGCTGCTGATCAAAGTGCAGAGCCAATGACTCCGACTATCTGCACTATTACCTATATTTCTACATCAAGCCCTGGTGTAGTAATAGTCATAGTTCCTCAGGAAACCCCCCCAGTCTAAGAAATCCGCAGTATGCAGATACTTCACTCACAATCCAAAAGTCAAACAAGTTGCTATCTGTTGTCTCAGTTAAAAGCATGTGAGCAGGGAGAACGAAAGGTCCCATATAGGAACGTGCTCATTGAGATCCCACCTGAAGTATAACCTCAGGTATGATCAGGAGACACACCAACAGTAGGACAGAAGTGTACTGACAAGCAGCAGAAGAAGCACTCCTAATAGTTCACTGGACAGAGGGACATATAATCGTAGTGTTCTAGATGTCTCAGAGACTGGGACAATATTTTCTTCAGTAACAACAACAACCACTTCTTCAACTACTGTTTGCAAGTGCAAAGCATGGAGGAGGATAACTGAGTTAGTAGGAGATGTAAAGAGTCAGAGTCCCAACATCTTCCACCTCCACCAGAACCACTAATCATGTTGTTAAAGGGATAGTAATGTTTCATAATAAAAGCAGCTCTAATTAATCATCATAGTGTCCCCCTCCCGCCCCTTTTACTGATGTAACACTGTTCAGCCAGATCAGAAGGGAGGTGCCCAGGTAGACTGCAGAGAGGGACAATCTTCAATTAAGATAAGGGAAAAACCTGAAAAACTTGTCAAGGGGGGCAGGGCTTTCATTGTTCTCATAGGAAGAAGATTGTCCCCTGCTGTTATCTGTCTGGTCTATGGACTGCATTCCACATCTGAGAAGAGATGGCTTACACTAGGTAAAAGGGGCGTGAGGCGAAATTGTGCTTGTGAATATCTCTTAAACCATAAAGGTTTGAGAGATAAGACTTATATCATTCTTCATGTTTTTTTTAATGCCTACAAAATAAAATAAAGTTAAAACAAAGTATTACTATCCCTTTAAAACAATAAAGTTACAGTTTCTCTGTGTTTTTCCAACTTAACCTAACTGAGTTCTTAGAAAAAAAAGCACAAAAATAATCCAAACACACTTTAAAAGGTAAACTTGCCAAATGATGGCAGAATGTTAGCTGCCCTAGTCTTTTGTCGGAAACAGTAATTTTAAAGAACTAATGTCAGATGTAGCACGGTGCTGGCACATCCCAAGCCACACATAGTAACATAGTAACATAGTAGATAAGGCTGAAAAAAGACATGCGTCCATCAAGTCCAGCCTATGCCAAAACACCTCTGTTGATTCAAAGGAAGGCAAAAAAAAGCCCTCTGGAGCCATTTCCAATCTAGCCCCAAGTGTGTGGGGGGAATATATTCCTTCCTGACTCCAATTGGCAGTCAAATAGTTCCCATACATTTTTTAAGGACCCAATTCTCCTTCTTCCCACCCTGTTCCTCCCATTTCCCATTGACTCCGCCTCGTTCTCACCCTTTTCCTCCCACTTCCCTCCCATTTCTCCTCCTTCCCACCCCGTTCCTCTCACTTCCCTCCCATTTCTCCTCCTTCTCACCCTGTTCCTCCCACTTCCCACCCACTTCTACTCTAGGTGCCCTTAACTGCACCCATGGCCACACAACCCACCTCCTCATATAACCCCACCCCCCTGCCCCATCAGCTAATTCCTGGCACAGAAAACACTAAGGCCTAAAACAAGCAAGGACAAGAAAAAGCTTTAACCCCTTGGTTGCGGAGCAACGCAATGGAAATATCTATAGCACACTAGGGGTTAAATAATATCCTGTAAATGTGTATAAAACTGATGCAGGGAGACTGAGTTATTAAAGCGTAACTTTCACTTTGTATGAAGTCGCCCTCCATTAATTAAACATACGGCAACTAGTTTCATAATACTTCTATTACCTCTCAGAAGTGCCAGATTCTAAAGTAATCCTTAATCTTCGGAGACTGGCGCCCAGGTTAGTGCCGCCTGCGCGCCTGTGCCGTCAGTAAATTCCAGTTACTTTTAGGTAACATGCAATGCCTTGTAGGGTAGACTGGAACATACAGCGCAGGCTTGCAGACAAGATGTTTGCTCTGATGCCTGACTTCTGGTCTCCGAAGATTAACCCTTTGAGTGCCAGAGGGGTACACAACGCATTGCAAAGCAATGTGTTCCGTACCCCTCTGGCACTCATAAGGTTAAGGATTACTTTAGAATCTGGCTCTTCAGAGAGGTAATAGAAGTATTATGAAGCTAGTCGCCATATGTTTAATTATTGGTGGGCAACTTTATGCTAAGTGAAAGTTCCGCTTTAAGATTGCTCTGGACACACCCACAATTCCGAATGTGGGTGTGGGCCAGCACAGCTCAAAATCTGGCTCTCTACACAGCTGCCTACTCTTCTTAATCGGAAATCCGGCCTTGCTTCCCCCACTAAAAGAGCTTCATTCATCATGCAGAAGACATGCAGTTCACACAAACTGCCCCACGGAAAGAACATGAAAATTCTGCAAAATTTCCCGGATTTAAATGAGGTTTTTAACCTATTGAGTGCTACGGAGGTTTCCATTGCATTGTGAAATTGTTAAATCCCCATTCAATTAATTTGGAAGTTATTATTTGTTCTCTCTGTTGAAGTTGATTTCCTCTGGAATTGCACATCTTTAGATACAGCCCTAAGAGAGATTTTGTATACGAAAGAAAAAAAAAATCTCTACCAATCATTCGGGAACCAATCCATATACACATAGGGAAAAAACTAAAATCAAACTAGATACGTAGTAACAGCCTGCGTATTGAACCATTTTAGAGTTAATAATTAGAGATTAGTGACTCAGATCCTTTTTGATCAATGTCGTTATTCATTTAACGATCTGTCTTCTCCATTCGCTGAGTGAGTAGCAACCCAGATGAACAAAATCCAAGTTTATTGATGCTTACTTTGTTTTTAATTTCATCTGTAATTGTCTCATTTGTCTTCTTTCTTGATAAAGGTTCGTATCAAATTTAAAGATGCATAATAATCATTTCTGCCTGTAAACAAGTTTGCAAGTCTTTATTCACTGGTAATATCTGTCTGTTGATATTACTTAACTCTGTGCATACCCCTCTGGCACACAAGGGGTTAAAGGGATAGTAATACTTATTTTTACGAAAGTTGAATATTGTTTCTATTAAAAAAATAAATAAAATGATGCAAGTCCCGTTGCTTAAAGGGATAGTAATACTTCATTTTATCTTTATTTTATTTTGTAGGAATTAAAAAAACATGAAGAACGTTATAAGTCTTATCTCTCAAACCTTTATGGTTTGAGAGATATTCACAAGCAAAGTTCCCCCTCCCGCCCCTTTTACCTAGTGTAAGCCATCTCTTCTCAGATGTGGAATCCAGTCCATAGACCAGACAGATAACAGCAGGGGACAATCTTCTTACAGTGAGAACAATGAAAGCCCTGCCCCCCTTGACAAGTTTTTCAGGTTTTTCCCTTATCTTTATTGAAGATTGTCCCTCTCTGCAATCTACCTGGGCACCTCCCTTCTGCTCTGGCTGAACAGTGTTACATCAGTAAAAGGGACGGGAGGGGGATACTTTGTCATTGAATTACTCTTGAACTACAACTCTGACAGTATTTAAATAACACTCTCCAAAGTCCAAATACTATGATGATTAATTAGAGCCAATTTTATTATGAAACATTACTATCCCTTTAAAGTGTTATATTTTTTGACTTATAAACTTATAAATTTCCCCCCTCCTGCCCCTTTTATAGACGTCAGCACTCTAGCTGACAGATTGAGAAATTCTTCATTAGAACGGTCTACAAAGTTTGCCTGCCTCCCAGCTACACTTTGTAGACCTTTCTAATGAAGTATTTCTTTGTAGAAAACACTACTTCAGCTCTGCTGAAGAGCCGCCCAGTCCCAGGACCAGGATCTCAATCTGTCAGCTAGAGGGCTGACGTTTGTAAAAGGGGAGGTGGGGGGAATTTATATGTTTATAGCTCAAAAACTATAACACTTTAAGGAACGGGACTTACATAATTTAATTTATTTTTTTAATAGGAACAATATTCAACTTTCCTAAAAATAAGTATTACTATCCCTTAAAAAAAACAAAAAAAACAACTTTTTTCTTTCTTCTTTTTTTGTTAAAGGGATAGTAATGTTTTACAATAAAAAGCAGCTCCAATTAATCTTCATGGTATTTAGGTCATGGAGAGTGTTATTTCAATTCTGTCAGAGTTGTAGTTCAAGAGTAATTGAATGATAAAGTATCCACCTCCCGTCCCTTTTACTGATGTAACACTGCTCACCTCAGAGCAGCAAGACTGCCCGGATGGATCGCAGAGAGAGACAATCTTCATTAACCTATAGGAAAAACCTGAAAAACCTGATGCAGGAACATTGATAGCTCTAGCCACACCCACAATTCAGAATGTAGGTGTGGCCATCAGAGCTGAGGCTTCCTGAAAATTTGAAGCACTAGACAGTTGTCTACTCTGCCTACTGGGAAGTCCGGCCATACATAGACAGTATTTAAAGGCTTTAAAGAACAACACGGAGGCTGCAGTTGCAGACAGTGAAATCTATGGCTATCCTAAGTATAACATAAATCTAGATAACTATGCATGGAAATGGACAGAGTAGATGGGCCAGTTAGGTCTTTATCTACAGTTAAATTCTATCTTTTTTATATATTTCTGTTCTCCTGCCCACCGGTGGAACCAACCAGAAGCTCTCCATGATGAGATTTCTACAAGCGATGTACTTTATCTTTTTTCTTCCTCTACAACACTTATCCAGCTTTCAGCAGGAGCTCTGTCTAATTTTCCACTTGGAAACTTAGTAATTGAGAAGCTGGCCAAGCAATAAGCTTTCCATCGCGAAGCTAAACCCCTTTTCTTAAGGACGAAAATCTCCTAGCAAAATTATACTTCCCAGGGGGGAAAAAATCAAAGTTAAAAAAAACAACATTGGACTTTGTACATTGTTAAAATCGTCTCTACTAAGTGATGCACGGAAAACAATCAATTGGAAGTAATTGAAAAACTGGCCATATTCTTTAAACTAAATGGGTACGGTTTTGGAGCAAACCACGTCTGCAACAATGGAAGGGATTCTTTACGGTAAGGGCAATAAAGTTATGGAATTCACTGCCTGAGGAGACAGTGCTATTGAATACATTAGATGCCTTTAAAAAGGGCATAGATACATTTTTAAAGGAGCAGAATATAGAGGGCTATGTACGTTAGTATTGGGATTAATATTTATTTTGGGCTTGCTGATCCAAGGAGAAATCTGATTGTCATTTGGAGTCAAGAAGGAATTCCCCCCCCCCATTCAAGGCAGAATTTGAAATTAATGAAATCATCCTAAATTACTGTGTAACTATGTAAGTACGCCAAATGGAGGAAAAGAACATTTCTACTGATTTAATGGGGGATTTTTAAACCCTTGACTGCTAGATAGGTCTACAACGTACTGTTTCGCAATGCATTGTAGACCTCTCTATCATTCAAGGGTTTAAAGGGATAGTAATGCTAAATATGATATTGCAGAGTGTATCCTGCTGAGTAAAATAAGGGTATCCCCACTGCTAAGAGACGTTTTACTCAAAAGTTATTGCAGCTCAATATTTTTTGGGTGCAGTACCGGCAAGGCCTGCAATATTAGAGTGGCGCTGTTGCTACGGCATACTAAGGAGCTTTAGGACCAACTGGCCAAAGCTATCCATGGACTGGTATAGCAACAGCACCACCATAAAAGTTCAGGCCATGTAAGTACTGAACCGAAGGGAAAAAAATTGCAAGTTTGAGCTGCAGAAGAGGTATACAGGAATAAGCATACGAAAACTTCCACCTTAACCCATTGAGTACCAGACTGGCGCTATCCAATGCATAGCCCTCTTGTCCTGCACTTAGATAGTCAAGTCAGCACTGTATTTATATACAACTGCTTTGCAATGCATGGCACACTGATCCAGGATTCAAAGAGTTAAATCTGATTGATACGCCAACGTTTCCTCTGTTGAAACATGGTAACCCTAATTTCCTAGTGTATATAGACATTCGATATTCGATTTGTAACTCTGGAAATATAAATTTTAAATAAATTTTAATAAATAAATTTGTTAGGTGCAGTATCACAGTGGCCTGAAATTGTACAATGGCGCTGTTGCTACACAATTCTATGGAGATTTATGGTTCTAGGACCAGAGTTGTCCATAGGCTGGTATAGCAACAGCTCCACTGTACAACTTCAGGCCACTGTGATATTGCACCTAAAAAAATTCAACTTTGAACTGTAATAACTTTTGAATAAAACACACTTCAGCAGTGGGAATACCCTTGTTTTACTCAGGGGGATAAACCCTACAACATATTTTTTTTTTACATTTTAAGTATTACTATCCCTTTAAAAATTCTGATGTTAAAAATGTATTTGATTTTGTCTTTGAAACAAAAATTTTCAAAGAAACAAAGACATTTTTTGTCTTTGAAGTGACAAATTCCTTCTCACTCCTGCTAAAAGGACTTTCATTTGTCTTCTCCAAGTTTAGACCATTTTTATTTTGTTGGGAAAAAATGATGTTAATCAGACAAAAAAAAGTGTTGGTTAAAAGAATACTTTTTTCGGAAAATACCTTACAATATGACGGTAGATTAAACCATGGACACTTTTGAGACGGATTTTTCCCTTTGACAGAGATGGCAGAATTGGATGCAAAAAAAAATTACGGTAATGTGTCTGAGAACTGACAGACCGTGGCAAAAAACTTTATTGTTCTGATTACAGACAATTTCAGTTACCACCACTTTTTGAGCATCTCTCCCAAAGTGTTTGAACATACTTTATATAATCATGATAAATCCGCTTTAACTCCATCCTGACATCTGACTTACCAGGTACGTCCCGCAAAAACTGTCACTTAGTGACAGAGGACGTACCTGGTAAGTCCCGGAAGTCATTCGCTAGAATGACGTAAAAAAAAAAAAACATTGTTAAGTGCCGGCCGCGTGCACGCGCGGCCGGTCACTAAGGGGTTAAGAAATCTACCCTTTTGTATTAACCTTTGAGTGCCAGCGGGGTATGCAATCATTGTTCTACAGTGCATTGCACACACCCCTCTGCCAGTCAAAGGATTAATGGAATGCAGAGCCCGCAGTGGCCTCTTATTATGATGGTCTAGTCACTGAGTAATTAATTGAGAATCAACTCTGGCGCTCGGCAATGAGCATTATCAAGCATGATAAATGAGGCAATTAGCCTGTTTTTAATACTATTGTTTAGCACTCATGCAAGTGAAATATATTAATCACCAGGCATGAGATGCGGACACAGTAGAGGATTTGAAAACTAATTTCCAAGGTAGGCTCTGATCCTCTTTCTGCTGCTAAATCCTATATAATAGTTCGCTAAAAAGTTTGTCACGATGCAGTCATGCGCAGTAGAGACTGCCCGCTCTGCAGTCATGCTCAGTAATGACCGCCGAGCATTCGGGCTGTCAGCACTGCGCATGACTGCAGAGTGGCCAGAAAGAAGGCAGGATCTGGCCAACAGCAGAGTTGCTGGGTGGCGCTGTGGCCCGTGTACACAGGCTTTTCAACTAGTACGTTTATAAATGGTATAGAGAGTGAATGAATATATTTATTTATACAGTGACACAAGTGTACGCGGAGCTGTATAATGTAAGGGTTTGGACAATACAGTCTAACAAATGCTTATAATATTTCTTATTAAAGGGATAGTAATACTTCGTTTTAACTTTATTTTATTTTGTAGGCATTAAAAAAACATGAAGAATGATATAAGTCTTATCTCTGAAACCTTTATGGTTTAAGAGATATTCACATGCAAAGTGTCCCCCTCCCGCCCCTTTTACTGATGTAACACTGCTCAGCCAGGGGAGAAGGGAGGTGCCCAGGTAGACTGCAGAGAGGGACAATCTTCAATTAAGATAAGGGAAAAACCTGAAAAACTTGTCAAGGGGGGCAGGGCTTTCATTGTTCTCATAGGAAGAAGATTGTCCCCTTCTGTTATCTGTCCAGTCTATGGACTGCATTCCACATCTGAGAAGAGATGACTTACACTAGGTAAAAGGGGCGGGAGGGGAAACTTTGCTTGTGAATATCTCTCAAACCATAAAGGTTTGAGAGATAAGACTTATATCATTCTTCGTGTTTTTTTAATGCCTACAAAATAAAAGAAAGTTAAAACGAAGTATTACTATCCCTTTAACCCCTCAGACTCTGTAGAAGTCTCCAACAAATCATTCCGCAATGCGCTGGAAACCTAACCAAAGGTTAAAGTGTATCTGTCTTCTTAAGATAAGCTTAAGTCATTTTAAAGATATTTAATCCAAAGGGGGTACGCAATGCATTGCTTTGCAATGCCTTGCATACCCCTGTTGCACTCAAATGGTTTAAAACCGCCTTTATTTTATACTAGTTAAGTGGGACGGCATTGCCCTTCATGTTATTACCGTTGGGATGAATTGTAGACACACTGACATATGCAACACAGAGGCAGATACATACACACAGTAGGAAAATGGGCAGACTAGATGGGCCGGATGGTTCTCATCTGCCATCAATTTTTATGTTTCTAATATAAATAGTTTTTGGGCGAGAAGTTCAGAAAGTGGTGGTAACTGAAATTGTCTGTAATCAAAATAAAAAAGTTCTTACACCACAATCCGTCAATTCTCAGACATGTTTCCATCATTTTTTGCATCCAATTCCGCCATCTCCGTCAAAGGGAAAAAGCCATCTTAAAAGTGTGCGTGGCTTAGTCTTCCGTCATAATGTAAGGTATTTTCGGACAAAAATATTCATTTGAACGTCATTTTTTTGTCTGATTAACGTTATTTTTTCCCGACCTAATAAAAAAGGTCTAAATTTTAAGAAGAAAAATTAAAGTACTGAGAAGCAATTTTTTGTTTCAAAGACAAAAAATGTCTTTGTTTCTTTGAAAATTTTAGTTTCAAAGACAAAATCAAAGACAATTTTTAAGATCAGAATTTTTAACGGCGATGTTCAATGAGATCTTCTTACCGTCATTTTTAATTCTTTAGATGAATTTTCAAACGTGACAGATTTATGCTAATTAGTTTCTACGTTGGACAAATATCTTTCTGTCTGTCTCCTACATCTCATTTATACTGTAAGCTACTTGAAAAAGGGCCCTCTTTCCTGTTTCTAGCACTGAGACATGTATTTTAACCCCATTTATTGAATGTATTGTAACATACTGCTGTTGTGTTGTGTGCACTGTGTGGCACCATATAAATAAAGATAGACATACATACATACACATTTTGCCATGCTACTTATTCACCAATATGTTCTTTGGCTCTGTAAAAAGTGGGGAATATAGAAACAAAACAATGTAAAATACATGTACAAACTGAAAAAAGTGGGAGAGAGCCCTGCTCATAGATCATTCAATTAAATGGGATTAGAGGTGGGGGCACAAAAACAGGAGGTTAAAGCGATAGTATAACTTAGTTTTATCTTTATTTTATTTTGTAGGCATTAAAAAAACATGAAGAATGATATAAGTCTTATCTCTCAAACCTTTATGGTTTAAGAGATATTCACAAACAAAGTATCCCCCCCCCCTGTTCAGACAGATCAGAAGGGAGGTGTCCAGGTAGACTGCAGAGAGGGACAATCTTCAATTAAAATAAGGGAAAAACCTGAAAAACTTGTCAAGGGGGGCATGGCTTTCATTCTTTTCATACAAAGAAGATTGTCCCTTTCTGTTATCTGTCTGGTCTTACAACCAGATTCACATCTGAGAAGAGATGGCTCACACTAGGTAAAAGGGGCGGGAGGGGAAACTTTGCTTGTGAATATCTCTCAAACCATAAAGGTTTGAGAGATAAGACTTATTTCATTCTTCATGTTTTTTTAATGCCTACAAAATAAAATAAAGTTAAAACGAAGTATTACTATCCCTTTAAGTTGGATGGTAGCATTATACAAACACATAAGTAGATAGACCAACTGAAAGGTTGGCCACAACATAAAATAGAGAATGTGGTGGGGGGGGGGAGCCGAGAGAGAGAGAGATAGAAAGACAGAGTAAGGAAGATGTTCCGTGATATGGGGGTAGAGTTTTCTAAAAAGATGAGTCTTTAGAGACAGCTTGAAGGTTGAGAAGCTGGGTAAGACTCTAAGAGAGCAGCGTAGTGAGTTCCAGAGATAAGGGATAGCTACTGAAAAGTTGTGAAGATGTGAGAGGCGGTTATGAGAGAGGACAGGTGTAGGAGATCATTTGTAGTGCATTATGGATGATTTGGCAAATACTTAGAAATTCGGATGGATTTGTAGGAAGGAGCAAATCTGCTTTGTAAGTTAGTGTTAGCATTTTCTATTTGTATTTTGCCACGTGATGACAGGCTTACCTTGAGTGAAGTTGTCAGTCCCTTGTATTCCTCCTCCATTCCAGAAACTCCATCACATAAATGATATCATCACACAAGTTTGGTGATGAAATGTATGAAACAGGAAGCCAGAAGGCCACCATGTACTACTGTTTTACTCTGTAGAGAAGGGGTGAAGCTATCTAAAGGTTTAGATCTCAGCCCCCTGTTCCAAATGGGCTCAAAGTACCTTCAACTCTGCACCTCTGTACTAATTGAACCAGCTAAGCAGGCTACTCTTAACCCCTTAACAACCCTTGATGGTCATAGAGCATCATGGGTCGATCTGAGTTAACGACCCATGACGTACTATGATCGTCATGGAATTCCAGGCTCCCCCTGTGGCTGCACCCCGTTCAGGGAGTCCGGAACCTGAATTTTTTTTAAAAAATGCTACGTGGTCCTTAAGCGCACCAGGCACATGTTTTAGACCATTCCAATGACGGGATTCCTTGTAAGTAACAAGATCGCAGCACTTCTCAAGCGCCACCGTGTCGACCGACACAAATCTCCTGCTGACAGCTTTACAGCTGTCAGCAGGAGAGATAAAAATTCAAACGCCTGTATCTCTTAAACCATTGCGGTTTGAGAGATACGTTTTTTTTTGCATTTAGCTCAGCTTTTTAAGCTCTTCTAAATGCAAAAAAACTTTTTTATAGACATTACTAACACTTTAAGGGGTTAATCAGCTTATTCAGGTAAACACAGGACTGCACTCTGCAGTTGAATGCCTTGTGAGTCCTGTGTTTACCTGAATAAGCTTACCAGTGGATAGCCCACTCAGCTTTTGCAGTCAGTACAGAAGGGCAGAGAAGCTGTGATATGTAGATTCTCTGCCATTCTCTCAATGATACTTCAGTGCTGGAGCAATGTGATAGATTTATATATACACCACACAGTCTGATCTCCTAAAAAGAGGGATACCAGGTTGAAAAAGAGGGACAGAGGGATCTCGGTTTCAAAGAGGGACTCTGACTGTCTCTCCTATAGAGGGACACTTTAGAGGTACGGACCACAATATCTCCTAAAAAGGGCCACTTGGGAAGTACAGACCTCAATATCTCCTAAAGTGGAGCAATTTCTTTCATCCTAGGGGTTAAATAATAGCCTGTAAAGGGGTATATACACGGGTTCAGGGACTTTGAGATGTCTATGACCACACTCACACAGCTGAGGCGCCCCTCAGAACATAGAGCTCTAAGCAGTGGCCTACTCTGCCTATTGGGAAATCTTTTTTTAAATAGTAATTGCGTGTTCCTGCCTCCACATTCCACACACTTTCACCTGATTTTTCAGACACACAAGTACCTGTTTAAAAATTAATGAGTTGGAGAGACAGCGGTTTCTTTTGACCAAAATATTTTCTGTGATTTGTTTTGAAAAATAAATCAAATGGGGATGTCAGATACCTGATGGCTTTTCTTCTTTCTGCCTAAGAATACATGTGAGATCCTTATTCACCATTAAAGACAGATCTGGAAATAATTATCTCCATCAGACTGTGACACCTCGACAGTAAAGCTGGTACGGAAACAAAAATGGCCACGTGTATAAAAGCAAAGTGGAGCAATTCTGCGGCAAATCATCTGCACTACAGGGGACCAATTAAAAGCTCTCAGTGATTTAAATTGGGATTTTAACCCTTTGATCCCCAGAAAGGTCACCAACATATGCTAGAATTATATTCATATTGAATTAAACAAGGTTATTCCCAATTCAAACATTTTCATATCAAGCTGCTCTAGCTAATACCATAAATGCACATTTTTTATATGGCATAGTGAGTGCAATATAACAAAAAATCATTTGGGCTGTAATAACTTATTGATTTACATCTAGATAAATAATAGATAGATGATGATAGATAGATAGATAGATAGATAGATAGATAGATAGATAGATAGACAGATAGACAAACAGACAGTTTGATAGAGAGAGAGAGAGAGAGATAGATAGATAGATAGATAGATAGATAGATAGATAGATAGATAGACAGATAGACAGACAGACAGATAGACATATAGTTTGATAGATAGATAGATAGATAGATAGATAGATAGATAGATAGATAGATAGATAGATAGAGAAAGAAAGAAAGAAATT
>CM074727.1:166007335-166233174 GCA_037306005.1 Rhinophrynus dorsalis
CTAGATGACAGCAGCCTCCTCCTCCTAACGTGGACAAGCCCACTCTGCGTCACGGGGACATTACCAGCACAGCCACATCACTGGACACAGAGCGGAGGGGGTGCGGTGTACGTTGCTTCACGATGCACATGTGCAGAACAAAGAAGGAAGTAGGAAGTGGTTTTCTTGGTAGTATGGAGACCTGCTACATCCTGTTTTAGCTATCGTGTGGTTCTTGCTGCCTTGGACCCGAGTCGTGTGCATAAAAAACACGGATATAGTGTAATTATTTACAAATATTTTCAAAGAAAGACTAGAGCACAATGTACCTGTGTGCACTGGTCCTGGACACTTCTCCGGTTGAGAAACGCCAATAGACTATATAGGTTCAGCCAAGAAAAAATCCACTTCTTGCTGGATTAAAACAATATACAAACACAAACAAATTCTCAAGTCCTTATGCTTTTCTATTAATAAGAGACACAATGTTTTATTAAAATTAAAAAGATTTTCTCATAGTCAGCATTCATCGAGTTAGTCGAGGTCACAGTCAATATCGGACTTTCCAGTCTTTTCCAAGTAGTTCAAAGGATTTTTCTTTGTTCTCTCTATCACTCCGGTACAATATAGAGGGATATAGAGAAACACACCGTCAGTAATGACAAAACATAAAGGTTTCCCTTATATAAGCATCTACTCACTTGGTAAAAATCTTTACATCCCTCATATGAAGGTCTCCCAAGTACTCCTCCCTTACCTCACTAGTGCTGAACGTCTGTATCCAGTCTGTAAAAGTCTCGGGGCGAATAGTTCACAGGGATGAATATAATCCTCCAGCGATGCGATCGTTCCACTATCACAGGAGTCCTCTCCAATATATCCGTAGTCGCAACGGGTTGCGATTACAGATATATTGGAGAGGACTCCTGTGACAGTGGAAGGATCTCATCGCTGGAGGATTATATTTATCCCTGTGAGTAGATACTTTGTTTTATTACTGGATGTGATTTGGATTTAACCCCTGTATCTCCTGCGTGTTTCCAATGACCGGGCAATTAGTATTCGACCTGAAAATTTTACAGACTGAATACAGACGTTCAACACTAGTGAGATAAGGGAGGAATACTTCGGAGACCTTCATACGAGGAATATAAAGATTTTTACCAAGTGAGTAGATGCTTATATTGGGAAAACCTTTATGTTTTGTCATTACTGACGGTGTGTTTCTCTATATCCCTCTATATTGTACCAAAGTGATTCCAATAAATATAGAGAGAACAAAGAAAAACCCTTTGAACTACTTGGAAAAGATTGGAAAGTCCGATATTGACTGTGACCTCGACTAACTCTTTGAATGCTGACTATGAGAAAATCTGTTTAACCCCTTAAGGACCAGCGGTCCCCGGGGTGTGCGGTACTTTAAGGACCACATAGGAAACTTTGATGTGACGTCCCACGTGACTGATCACGTGGGGCAGCACGCCGAATTGAGGACTCAAAGAGATCGATCCGGTCTTGGAGCGATCAACTTCAGTCCCCGGTATTACTCACCGTGCTCCTGCAGGAGCGCGATGAGTAAAAGTATGTGACGTGCCAGGACCGTCACTGGTCCTTAAGTGCCGGACCAGCGTGACGGTCTTGCCATGTCAATGGTCCTTAAAGGGATAGTAATACTTCGTTTTAACTTTATTTTATTTTGTAGGCATTAAAAAAACATGAAGAACGATATAAGTCTTATCTCTCAAACCTTTATGGTTTGAGAGATATTCACAAGCAAAGTTTCCCCTCCCGTCCCTTTTACCTAGTGTAAGCCATCTCTTCTCAGATGTGGAATGCAGTCCATAGACCAGACAGATAACAGAAGGGGACAATCTTCTTCCCATCAGAACAATGAAAGCCCTGCCCTCCTTGACAAGTTTTTCAGGTTTTTCCCTTATCTTAATTGAAGATTGTCCCTCTCTGCAATCTACCTGGGCACCTCCCTTCTGCTCTGGCTGAGCAGTGTTACATCAGTAAAAGGGACGGGAGGGGGACACTTTGTCATTGAATTACTCTGGAACTACAACTCTGACAGAACTGAAATAACACTCTCCAAAGTCTAAATACTATGATGATTAATTAGAGCTGCTTTTATTATGAAACATTACTATCCCTTTAAGAGGTTCATTTTAATAGAACATTGTGTCTCTTATTAATAGAAAAGCATAAGGACTTTGGCTTGCCGAGAATTTGTTTGTGTTTGTATAGTGTAATTATTTAACCCTTTGAGTGCCACTCGGGTATGGGATGCATTGAAAAGCAATGCATTCCGTACCCCTCTGGCACTCAAGGGGTTAAGCCGCACACTGTATGTCACCAATGTGATTGCTGCTTTAAAGTTGTTTAGTGCCTCCGTGTGCTGTGCTGCAGATTTTACTTCCCTTGTTTCAGCGCCGCATTTCGGCCATTTTTTTATTTCGGCTTTTTGCCAAAAATGCAATTTTCGGCCGTAACATTTCGGCCGCCGAAATTTCGGTGCACCCCTAGACATAGATACATAGATAGATAACCACTCAAAATAAGATCTTCCAAGCCAGCAGAAAAATGTTATATAATTTGTAAAAAATGTTCTAGCGCTGTTTTCAAACATTATTCTATGTTATTTGAATCTACACAGAAGATCTAAAAACTTGCTTTCAAAGTGGCCCTGTCCCCTTAGAAAAGGTTTTATTTGTTTTACAAATAAAAATTTGCTGTAGTAGCCATTTTTCCATTTTTGGGAGATTAACCTTTATGTGTTGCTGGTACAGCCCGGCACTTTATGCTAATTCCTTGAACAATATGCTAATTCGTTATGTTCCAGGACACACTCACTGCTCTCTGCGCTTTTGGACACGCCCCTAGTGTGTGGAACCTGCTTAGATTCCTTCACAGCACAGCGTGTGATAATATTGATCCCCCAACAATTAGTCATATAGCGATAAGCTTAGAAATAGTACTATTATCCAGCATAAGTACAGCGTTATTAAGAAATCCTACTTCATCTGAGACTGACGGGCAGGCTTCTAGCTGCAGAGGCATATGCGCTGTCAGTCACTTCCTGTTACCTTAAGGTACAATGCAGCGCCTCCTACAGGACACTGAGATGGACAGCACAGGCGCGCAGATGTCTCTTAGGCAAGATGTCTGTACCGATATCTGGACATCAGTCTCGGAAGAAGTAGGATTTCTTAATAATGCTGCATTTATGCTGGATAATAGTACCATTTCTAAGCTTATCTCTATATAACTAATTATTGTGGGTGCACTTTATTTGGGGTGATAGTTCCACTTTAAGGGGTTCATTTTCTTTAAATTACCCAACATATCATAACCCCTTAAAGGGATAGTAATACTTGAAAATATGTTTATTTTATATTGTAGCCCTTAAAAAAACATGAAAAGTGATATAAGTCTTATCTCCCAAACCTTTATGGTCTGGGAGATATTCAGAAGTAAAGTTTCCCCTGGAGTGACGTCATTGCTCCACCCTTCACATTTGGAATCCGGTCCCAGGACCAGCTGTGCCTCTCCAGAAGTGCTGAGATCACCATCTTTAAAAAGAATTTCTTAATTGGAATGGTCTACAAAGTGTGCTTTCAAGCCAGGCACACTTTGTACACAGTTCCAATTGAGTAGTTCGTTTCAAAGATCGTGATCTCGGCACTGCTAAAGAGCCGCCAGCTGCTCTGTGGACCGAATTCCAAATCTGTCCACTAGATGGCAGACTTGGCTGAAACAGCCAGGAAAAGAGCATTTTACTATATTTTACATGTGAATATCTCCCAAACCATAAAGGTTTGGGAGATAAGACTTATATCATTTTTCATGTTTTTTTAAGGGCTACAATATAAAATACAATTATTTTCAAGTATTACTATCCCTTTAAGGACCAGTGGTCCTGGGGTGTGTGGTCCTTTAAGGACCAGATAGTGAAGTTTGACGTGCTGGCACACTTGACTGATCACATGTGCCGGCACGCTGAACGGGGGACTGATAGTGATCACTCTAGTCTTGAAGCAGTCAATTTTAGTCCCTGCTACTCCCGCAGGAGCGCTTTGAGTAAAAATACGTGACGTTCCAGGACCGTCACAGGTCCTTTAGGGAAAAACAGCAGTGACAGTACTGACACGTTACTGGACATTAAGGGGTTAAGGAACAGATCCATTTTAATGACAGTCCACATTTAAAACCTTTAGGACCAGATGGGAGGTGCACTCATTGGTTAACAAAGCATTGCACACCTTTCTCATCCTCAAAGAGTTAATTATGTCATGTCTTATGTGCTCAGTGATTAATGGTCTGTACACAAAGAGAAACACACACACATACACATTCATACACACACACACGCAGACACACAGGCAATATGGATTTTTTCACACAGATATCCATTTTATCCACATGTCACTAGTTGTCTATTTGCCTACAGATAAATACAGCTAAGCCAAATGGAGATTGCTTTATGCTGTCATTCACTGCTTCAGAGAAGCTGTCTCCTGTAGTGCAGATGCATCACTCATCCAACAGCTGCCAGGCACAAGAGCTTTGAAATCATCACACACACATAAAAACACATGACATTAACCCTTTGAGTGCCAGAGGGGGATGCAACGCATTGCAGAGCAATGCGTTGCATATTCCTCTGGCACTCCAAGAGTTAAAAAAAGATAAAATGGAATGAGAGAGAGGGAGAAGGGTGGAGAAGCAACAACACAATAATTTGTAATTGTAAATTCATATTTCTTTAAAGGTGAAGTGAACCATGTTTATAAAACATACTTTATGCCTTATAGGGTATTTTCTGCAGAGTAAAATTTAGCTACTTACAGGAGATTTTTTCCTTCATTTATTTTTTTATCCACAACTAGTTGAACAGCCCGTTACACGGGCCACAGTGCCTCTGGCAGCCGGTCGCGGGGCAGTCACGCACAGTAGAGACTGCCCGCGCCACTTCTGATACAGAGCTCTGTATCAGCCACGGCGCGGGCAGTCTCTACTGCGCATGACTGCTGCACGCGCAGCAGTGTCTACTGCGCATGTCGGGTGTTACACACTATTTAGCGAATTATTATATAGGATTATCGAATGTGGTTCCTTTCACGTACTATGGAACATGGTAGTCACAGGGTCCAGACCAGCCACAGAGCACATTATTAAAAACAAAATGCCTTTTGGACACAATTTGATACTGTCGCTAAATTTGAATAATACAAAAATAATATGCTTGAAATGCAAAAACTTTTGAATGTATGCTCTCCCAACAGAGGGAGGACATTAATTTTACTAAGCACAGAAGAAGCAATATAGATAGATAGATAGATAGATAGATAGATAGATAGATAGATAGGGGAGATATGTATAAGATAGATAGATAGATAGATAGATAGATAGATAGATAGATAGATAGATAGATAGATAGATAGATAAGAGAGATATGTATAAGATAGATAGATAGATAGATAGATAGATAGATAGATAGATAGACAGACAGACAGACAGACAGACAGACAGATAGATAGATAGATAGATAGATTGATAGATATGAGACAGATAGATAGATAGATAGATAGATAGATAGAAATGCACTACAACAATAATAATCTCTAGTATATACCCAGCTCTGTAGGGTAGGTACTAGATAATATACTCTAATACATACCATTGATAGCAATCAGACACATTTGCCCATCTTCTACAGTATCCCTGATCTAGGTGCCTTATGTTGAACCAGTTTGTCCCCAAACAAAGACTCAGGGCACCAGCAAAATAAAGGCTAAACACAGATCTCCACCAGGAGTTTCCTTTACACCACACACACACAAAGTCCTAACCATGAAGTCTTAAAGTTCAGCACTATGGACAGTACTGTGCTTGGATTTAACTGGGGTAGGAACTGTCATGGTTTGGTCACTCACAACTTCAGACTATAGTCAACCTCCGAAGGCTTGGGACAAGGTTCTTAGGTATAGTCACACAACACTTTGGACAGGACACTAGTATCCAAGGACTTAAAGGAGTAATATCACAATTCATCCAATCGCTCCTGTAAGTGCAAGTTTTTACCAGACACTGCTAAGTCACAAGAGAGCCCCAGTCTTAAAAGGATAGTAATGTTTCATAATAAAAGCAGCTCTAATTAATCATCATAGTATTTGGACCATGGATAGTGTTATTTCAATTCTGTCAGAGTTGTAGTTCAAGAGTAATTCAATGAAAAAGTATCCCCCTCCCACCCCTTTTACTGATGTAACATTGTTCAGCCAGATCAGAAGGGAGGTGCCCAGGTAGGCTGCAGAGAGGGACAATCTTCATTTAAGACAAGGGAAAAACCTGAAAAACCTTTCAAGGGGGCAGGGTTTTCATTGTTCTCATAGGAAGAAGATTGTCCCCTGCTGTGACCTGTCCGGTCAAAAGACAAGATTCCACATCTGAGGGGAGGAGGCTTACACTAGATAAAAGGGGCGGGAGGGGGATACTTTATCATTCAATTACTCTTGAACTACAACTCTGACAGTATAGAAATAACACTCTCCATGGCCCATATACTACGAAGATTAATTGGAGCTGCTGTTTTTGTGAAACATTACTATTCCTTTAAAGTGGACTTTTTGCCTTGATTCAAGTTTACATATTTGGAAAGTACGTTAAACACTGCCTGTGTGTCATGTTATCCAAAAGACCAGCAAACGTACAGTGAAGGAGATATTCATACTTATTACCATATGCTAATGTATGCTCAGTGCGATGCTGAGAACTTTATATCAAGTTACTGGAGTTATCCCTTATTACCAGACCAAAGACTCTATACAGTGGTGGTTGTGAGATCTTCAGCAAGGAAATGCATATGGTTCTTTTCCCCCCACAACTTTTGAGAGTAAGACTATTGTGTATGTGTTACATTATCAAAACATACATTATGATCCTTTTTTTATTTTAACCCCTTAAGGTCCAAAGCCATACATGTATGTCATGGACTTCTGTGCTCCCGGCGAGGCTGCACGTCTTTCGGGGAGCCCTGAATTGGCTAATACAAAAAATAAATGCCCCGTGGTCCCTATGTGCCAGCTGCGCGTGTGTGATCTGGTCCTTAAGGGGTTAAGTGTTTATGAACTAAGTGTTAGATATTTTGATGTCTCTGAGAAGTGTTATTATTTAATCACCGGTACACAGGGAATGTGTATTATCATACTTCCCAACATCTCAAAAGGCGAAAAGTGGTACAATTGTGTTTTGGGTGGTGTTTAGGGATGTGCAAAAATTTTCTCCTCAAACTGAAATCAGGAAAAAATGGCACTTTCCGCTTGGCGAAAAATTTCCAGTGAAAAGTGCAGTTTTCCTACTTTTTCCTGCTTTTTTCGCCAGGCTCATTGCATTGAAATCAATGGGTAGAACACACACAATAGTTGAGTAATAACCAGCAAATGCACAAGCGGGAGGGGGAAAGGTGGAGGAAGTGCATGGACGTTGGCGTAAAGTGGTAGCACAAAAACTGAGTGCAGAAAATGTTGCTGTAGCATCCTATATAATAAATCGATGTTTGTCACGATGCAGTCATGCACAGTGGAGTCTGCCTGCGTTCGAGCAGTCTCTGCTGCACATGATTGCATTGCGTGAGTGAGACGACGCAAGACTGCATGGCGTGGAGCAGTGAGGTAGCGGCATCTTAACCCTTTGAGTTCCAGAGGGGTATCGTTGCGTACCCTCTGGCACTCAAAGGGTTAAGATTACCCTGACCTTGGCCCTCATACACGGGCTTTTACACTAGTGTACAATAAATAATGATGACACCTCTCCTCCTGGGGTGGATGCAGTTTGCCAAGGTCCCACCAATCACACCACGCCAGTCCCCCACCACCACTGCCATACACATCTGCTGCATTGTAGGTTGTACTTTATCTTTTTCTATCATATGACATCATCATGAATACGTGCCAGTGTCACTTAAAGGGATAGTAATGGTTAATTTTAAGTGGCTTTACTACTGTAGGCATTAAAAAAGTTTAACATTGATGTAAGTCTTATCTCTCAAACCTCTATGTCAGAAGAGTGTGTAATGCATAGCAACGGGCTGGACTCCTGTCTGACACTCATAGCGCCAAGTCACAAAGAGCCAAGAAACATGGAAACCATCCGCTTTATAGTAAGACAAACATGCTGGAGATGTATCTAGCATTAGAGGTGTTAAAGGCCCGATGTATGACAATATGAATTGTAATTTATCCCAAGTGGTATACTCTCCCAAATGTTCCTGTTTAGGAGATATTAGGGGTCCACAAGTCCCGGATGTCCCTCTTTAGGAAATGTTAGGGGTGTGTACCTCCCAAGTGTCACTCTTTAGGCGATATTAGGGGTCCACACAACCCAGATGTCCCACTTTAGGAGATATTAGGGGTCCACACAACCCAAATGTCCCTCTTTAGGAGATATTAGGGGTCCACACAACCCAAATGTCCCTCTTTAGGAGATATTAAGGGTCCATACCTCAAAAACTTCCCTCTGTAGGAAATATTCCAAGTGTCCCTCTTTAGGAGATATTAGGGGTCCATAGCTCCCAAGTGTCCCTCTTTAGGAGATATTAGGGGTCCATAGCTCCCAAGTGTCCCTCTTTAGTAGATATTAGGGGTCCATACCTCCAAGTGTCCCTCTTTAGGATATATTAGGGGTCCATACATACCAAGTGTCCCTCTTTAGGAGATATTAGGGGACTCCATACCTCCCAAATGTCCCATTTTAGGAGATATTAGGGGTCCATACATCCCAAGTGTCCCTCTTTAGGAGATATTAGGGGTCCATACCTCACAAGTGTCCCTCTTTAGGAGATATTAGGGGTCCATACCTCCCAAATGTCCCATTTTAGGAAATATTAGTAGTCCATACCTCCCTCCCAAGTGTCTCTCTTTAGGAGATATTAGGGGTCCATACCTCCCAAGTGTCTCTCTTTAGGAGATATTAGGGGTCCATATCTCCCAAGTGTCCCTCTTTAGGAGATATTAGGGGTCCATACCTCCCAAATGTCCCTCTTTAGGCGATATTAGGGGACTCCATACCTCAAAAGTGTCCCTCTTGAAGAGATATTAGGAGTTTGCTCAAGAGTTAATCTAATTTTTCTTGTTCAATAAGGCCCTGTATTACAATGATTATTACTGTTGCTCTCCAAATATGCAACCTTGCAGAATATGCCATCGTTTTATCAATAGTTTATAATAATATTCTACGAAATAGGATTTCACATAAGGTCATGGAGGGAAGGATAGCATATGACCCTTTATCTTACATCAGAACATAAATAGAAAAGGGAAGAGATAGAAAGCTTTGAGCAATGGAAAGTGCTAAACAGCTAGCCACTGACCTTGACAATCCAGAACTTCAACAGGAAAGGTCAAAGCTTCTCTTTGTAGGATAATGATGCATTTCCAGATAGCCAGCTACTCAAATGAAAATAATGGGTCTGGGGCATTAAAAAGCTTTATCCATTATGGACTACAAATGTTTAAGTATGATTATTGAATAAAGCCGTATTAAGCCAACCTTTTATGGGCAAATTATATGATAACAACAGGCTGAGGTCCCCATCCATTACACATTTAAATAATTATTTTTACATTATCTTCACTTATGTGAAAAATAGCAGAAGCCAAACAAAAATTGTAAGATAATAGCATTGTAATGGAAGAAGATACAATATTCAAACAGTTATTACATTGTGTATTTCGTTTTTGTGCATATGATTTACATCATTTTGCTTAATAGCATACTTGATTTTGTCGGCCTAACTCCTTGGATGCTTCGCAATGCATTGAAGAAGTCTCTAGCTTCCAACAGACTATTTGGAATAAATTTCTATAGAGCCATTTATTCCTTATAGAACTGCTTTCCTATTATATCTGAAAATATAGTGTTAGTATCCTGCTCCTGATCCACTGACATCATTATGATGACATCACAGGAACTGATTAATCAAATTGCATCATCATGTAGGATGGGAGAGACTTAAGAACAACACTAACCCCCCCCCCCCCCACACACACACACACTGCCTTTAACCTTTTGAATGCCAGAGAGGTATCCAACGCAATGTGTTGGGTAGAAAATCCTAATGATAACTATGAATCAATCCTGCCTGGATTGGTTCACCAAATTTAAAGTGATCCTGTCATGCCTAGACAACTTTAGTTTTGATATACTGAGAATTCAAATCTGTCTTTAATGTTGTATTAGCCATTTATTCAGTAAAAGTAATCGATTTTAAATGAAATTAACCTTTATATTTGGTGACACTTTAAGCTAATTCCCTGCACAGAATGTTAATTTGTTGTGTTCTAGGTGAAAATTAGGCCTACATTCATTCATAGCACAGTGGCTGGAAGTATTGGTACAGCACATAAATGAATTAGCATAAAAACCATGACAGATAGATAGATAGATAGATAGATAGATAGATAGATAGATACATAGATAGATAGATATGAGGTAGATAGATAGATAGATAGATAGATAGATAGATAGATACATAGATAGATAGATATGAGGTAGATAGATAGATAGATAGATAGATAGATAGATAGATAGATGGATAGATATGAGAAAGAGAGAGAGAGATAGAGAGATAGATAGATAGATAGATAGATAGATAGATAGATAGATAGATAGATATGAGATAGATAGATAGATAGATAGATAGATAGATAGATAGATAGATATGAGATAGATAGATAGATAGATAGATAGATAGATATGAGATAGATAGATAGATAGATAGATAGATAGATAGATAGATAGATATGAGAAAGAGATAGATAGATAGATAGATAGATAGATAGATAGATAGATAGATGATAGATATGAGATAGAGACATATATAGATAGATAGATAGATAGATAGATAGATAGATAATAGATATTAGATAGATAGATAGATAGATAGATAGATAGATAGATAATAGATATTAGATAGATAGATAGATAGATAGATAGATAGATAGATAGATAGATAGATAGAATTGATATGCCCATGTGGTGGAAAAAAAAGACTCACAGGAGACAAAGCAGTGTATGGAAGGGAGAGGGAGACAATGTGGTGAATGGAAGAGAGGGAGAGATAAAGTGATGAAGGGAAGGGTGGGGAGATATAGCAGTGAATGGAAGGAGGGGAATGAAGTGGAGAATAGAATGGAGGGGGGGCGAAGCTGCAAATGGCAGTGAGGGGTCTTTGTGAAGGAAAGAAAGAAAGAAAGAAAGAAAGAAAGAAAGAAAGAAAGAAAGAAAGAAAGAAAGAAAGAAAGAAAGAAAGAAAGAAAGGAGCATTGGAGTCCAGCAGTAAAGAATCATGTCTGTCTCTCCAGCCGTGACAGTCAGTATTATATTAAGCTGTATTTTTGGGGATCCAATCCCTGCACGATTCATTGTGGGCATTAGAATTTTTTGCCTAGATGACGGTAAGCGTGGGGTAATTATTAGGAAATGTTGATGCCCCTTCAGTTCTTTGGTATTTTCCATTCTCGTGTCCCTGTACGACGTGGAACCGGCATGGCATCTGCAAATTGAAGAGATAGTAATCCTTCAAAATGACTAATCCCTATTTTGTAGCCCTTAAATAAAGAAGTAAAATGCCCCTGGTGGCATCTCTCAGACCCTTATGGTTTGAGAGAAAACCGCATACTAAGCCCCCCCACACATACACACACCTGACGTCAGCGTTCTAGCTGAGTGCAGGGAAATTCGTTCCCAGGACCGTCAGAGGCTCTGCAGTAGAGCCGAGATTGTGTTAATGAAAAGGAAATCCTTCACTTGAAACGTCTTCTAGGTGAGGTTGGTTTGCAAGCACACGTAGATGACCTTTTTCAGTGAAGGATATCTTTTTATTAACGTGATCCCGGCTCTGCTAAAGAGCCACTGGCTGATCCCAGGAGTGGATTTCCCTGCTGTCAGCTAGAACGCTGACATCAGGAGGGGGGGGGGGCTTTGTAAACGGTTATCTCTCAACCCATAAGGGTTTGAGAGATGCCACTGGGGGCATTTTTGAATTAGTAATTTTGAAGTATTACTATCCCTTTAACCCCATACCGCCCGAAGACATACATGTACGTCCCGAGCAGATGTCCCAGGTGGACAGAGGACGTACATGCACATCCTGGTAGTCACTTTAAGTAATGGCAAAAAAGTTTGGAGGGCGTTAAGTGCCCGGCCGCGTTCACGCGCGGACAGTCAGTAAGGGGTTAAGATGTTTTTCAAAGCATAATTGTCAGCTTGTTTTGAAAGCTGAATGCTTTGAGAAGAATAGCACTTCCTATGTTTATAATCAATTCACAATGACATTCATTATATCAGAGGGGCTTTCACACCGGACACTAACCCCTCCCTTCAGTGAGGCACGTTGTTTTAATCGTGGAAATAATTATTAACCATTAGGGGTTACATTTCCCAGCATCCTACAGGCAACACTTCTTAGGGGCGGCGAATGGATATGATTCTAAGGTAAAATAACTGCTGGAAGCAACTCTTTAGCACTATGCCTGCATAAAGCTCACATACTGAGCTACTTACTACGAAAATGGTCCTTTGTACCCTGCTTGCACCACAGAAAGAGCATTTGGGAGGTTTATGGGTGTTGTGAGGTGTTGTATTCCTCTGCAAGGCTGGATCTACATCCCAGGTGCCAGTAGGCAAGGCACTCTAAGCTCTGCCCAAGGCCACAGCCCCAGTCCTCACACAGCCCCCATCTCCTAGTCCTAGCAGAGAATATACCCTTGGCCTATGACAAGCAAGGACAAAAAAAACTTTAAAGTGTTAGTAATGTCTGAAAAAAACTTTTTTGCATTTAGAAGAGCTTAAAAAGCTGATCTAAATGCAAAAAACTGTATCTCTTAAACCGCTACGGGCATTTAAAGTTTGATTTCTCCTACTGACAGTCGACACGCTGGCCTTGAGAAGTGCCGGGATCTCGTTACTTACACGGAATCCCTTCATTGGAATGGTCTAAAACGTGTGCCTGAACACTAGGCGCACGTTTTAGACCATTCCAATGAAGGGATTCCGTGTAAGTAACAAGATCCCGGCACTTCTCAAGCACCAGCGTGTCGACCGACACGGATCTCCTGCTGACAGCTTTACAGCTGTCGGTAGGAGAAATCAAACTTTAAACGCCCGTATCTCTTAAACCATTGTGGTTTAAGAGATACTTTTTTTTGCATTTAGATCAGCTTTTTAAGCTCTTCTAAATGCAAAAAAAGTTTTTTTCAGACATTACTAACACTTTAAAGGGATATTAAAACTCAATATGTAAAAAACGATATGTTGTAGGGTTTATCCTCCTGAGTAAAACAAGGGTACTTCCACTGCTGAGAGGTGCTTTATTCAAAAGTTATTGCAACTCAAACTTGAATTTTATCAGGTGCAGTATCTCAATGGCCTGAAATTTTACAGTGTCGCTGTTTCTACCTCACCCTATGGACAGCTCTGGTCAGTTGACCACTAATCTCCATAGGATGGTGTAGCAACAGCGCCACTGTAAAATTTCAGGACATTGAGATATTACACCCTAAAAAAAATAAAGTTTTAGAAGCAATATCTTTGTGTTGGAGATCTCTCAAGCATCCAAAGGGTTATTATTATTCTTTAGTTATATAGCTCCAACTTATTCTGCAGCGCTGTAATAACTGGTTAAGTAACAGCCAGTAAAGGGTTATATAAACTGATGTACTGACATTGAGATTGCTTTGGCCACTCCCACAATTTGGAATGTGGGTGTGGTCAGCAAAGCAGAGGCCCCTCCCCTCAAAATGATGGGCTCTAGGCAGTTGCCTACTCTGCCTATTGGGAAATCCGGCCCTGTGCTTTGCACTTTGTGAAGCAGTAGAACAAATGCTACAAGTTTCTCCCATTTCTCTAAAAGCGCTATACAGGAGACATTCAGGATTTGCTGATCTTAACGTCATTGCAACAGCAGAATGCGTGCACTGGTCTGTACTGCAATGATCACACACTCTAGTGCATACCCTAAAGTGCAGCCGCAGGAGTTAAAACACTGGCGTAACAATAGGGGTCACAGGGGTAGCAACTGTGACCGGGCCCGTCACTCCAGGGGCCCTGCGCCCCCTGAGCCCATCCCGCCCAGCACTTGTAACAAGCTGAGGTCTGTTCCTTCTTCAGCACAGACCTCTATTAGCAGCTGAGCTCCCCCTGGCACTCTATTAATGCACAGAGCTCTGGAGATGACATCATCTCCCAGCACTCTGCGTTACTGGAGAAAGGACTGCACGGGAGCTCCGAGGTGCTAATAGAGGTCTGTGCAGGAGGCACAGACCTCTCCTGCCATGCCGCTGGACTACCAGGGAGGTATGATCTGGACACTGTAGGTCAATGGGTGCAATTTGGATGTGGAGAAAGGACATTGGGGGTCCCCTCTGACACTCAAAAGAGTTAAAGAGGAAACATCACTGTAACAAATAGGTAATGCTGTAAGAACATTTAAAACCATTTATAGTGTTATTAACCATTTTAATTTCAAACTATGGTTTATGAAATATGGTTAATGCAAGTGAGATAGAGTAGAGGGTGGAAGGAAGAGCAATTTGCAATGTTAGTACTGGCTGTTAGGGAGTGTGGTGTGGAATGTTAGTACTGGCTGGTAGGGAGTGTGGTGTGGAATGTTAGTACTGGCTGGTAGGGAGTGTGGTGTGGAATGTTAGTACTGGCTGGTAGGGAGTGTAGTGTGGAATGTTAGTACTGGCTGGTAGGGAGTGTGGTGTGGAATGTTAGTACTGGCTGGTAGGGAGTGTGGTGTGGAATGTTAGTACTGGCTGGTAGGGAGTGTGGTGTGGAATGTTAGTACTGGCTGGTAGGGAGTGTAGTGTGGAATGTTAGTACTGGCTGGTATGGAGTGTGGTGTGGAATGTTAGTACTGGCTGGTAGGGAGTGTGGTGTGGAATGTTAGTACTGACTGGTAGGGAGTGTAGTGTGGAATGTTAGTACTGGCTGGTAGGGAGTGTGGTGTGGAATATTAGAAATGGCTGGTAGGGAGTGTGGTGTGGAATGTTAGTACTGGCTGGTAGGGAGTGTGGTGTGGAATGTTAGTACTGGCTGGTAGGGAGTGTGGTGTGGAATGTTAGAACTGGCTGGTAGGGAGTGTGGTGTGGAATGTTAGTACTGGCTGGTAGGGAGTGTGGTGTGGAATGTTAGAACTGGCTGGTAGGGAGTGTAGTGTGGAATGTTAGTACTGGCTGGTAGGGAGTGTGGTGTGGAATATTAGAACTGGCTGGTAGGGAGTGTAGTGTGGAATGTTAGTACTGGCTGGTATGGAGTGTGGTGTGGAATGTTAGAACTGGCTGGTAGGGAGTGTGGTGTGGAATGTTAGTACTGGCTGGTAGGGAGTGTGGTGTGGAATGTTAGTACTGGCTGGTAGGGAGTGTAGTGTGGAATATTAGAACTGGCTGGTAGGGAGTGTGGTGTGGAATGTTAGTACTGGCTGGTAGGGAGTGTGGTGTGGAATATTAGAACTGGCTGGTAGGGAGTGTAGTGTGGAATGTTAGTACTGGCTGGTATGGAGTGTGATGTGGAATGTTAGTACTGACTGGTAGGGAGTGTGGTGTGGAATGTTAGAACTGGCTGGTAGGGAGTGTGGTGTGGAATGTTAGTACTGGCTGGTAGGGAGTGTGGTGTGGAATGTTAGAACTGGCTGGTAGGGAGTGTAGTGTGGAATGTTAGTACTGGCTGGTAGGGAGTGTGGTGTGGAATATTAGAACTGGCTGGTAGGGAGTGTAGTGTGGAATGTTAGTACTGACTGGTATGGAGTGTGATGTGGAATGTTAGAACTGGCTGGTAGGGAGTGTGGTGTGGAATGTTAGTACTGGCTGGTAGGGAGTGTAGTGTGGAATGTTAGTACTGGCTGGTAGGGAGTGTGGTGTGGAATATTAGAACTGGCTGGTAGGGAGTGTAGTGTGGAATGTTAGTACTGACTGGTATGGAGTGTGATGTGGAATGTTAGAACTGGCTGGTAGGGAGTGTGGTGTGGAATGTTAGTACTGGCTGGTAGGGAGTGTAGTGTGGAATGTTAGTACTGGCTGGTAGGGAGTGTGGTGTGGAATATTAGAACTGGCTGGTAGGGAGTATAGTGTGGAATGTTAGTACTGACTGGTATGGAGTGTGATGTGGAATGTTAGAACTGGCTGGTAGGGAGTGTGGTGTGGAATGTTAGTACTGGCTGGTAGGGAGTGTGGTGTGGAATGTTAGTACTGGCTGGTAGGGAGTGTAGTGTGGAATATTAGAACTGGCTGGTAGGGAGTGAAGTGTGGAATGTTAGTACTGACTGGTATGGAGTGTGATGTGGAATGTTAGAACTGGCTGATAGGGAGTGTGGTGTGGAATGTTAGTACTGGCTGGTAGGGAGTGTGGTGTGGAATGTTAGTACTGGCTGGTAGGGAGTGTGGTGTGGAATGTTAGAACTGGCTGGTAGGGAGTGTAGTGTGGAATGTTAGTACTGGCTGGTAGGGAGTGTGGTGTGGAATATTAGAACTGGCTGGTAGGGAGTGTAGTGTGGAATGTTAGTACTGACTGGTATGGAGTGTGATGTGGAATGTTAGAAATGGCTGGTAGGGAGTGTGGTGTGGAATGTTAGTACTGGCTGGTAGGGAGTGTGGTGTGGAATATTAGAACTGGCTGGTAGGGAGTGTAGTGTGGAATGTTAGTACTGACTGGTATGGAGTGTGATGTGGAATGTTAGAAATGGCTGGTAGGGAGTGTGGTGTGGAATGTTAGTACTGGCTGGTAGGGAGTGTGGTGTGGAATGTTAGTACTGGCTGGTAGGGAGTGTAGTGTGGAATGTTAGTGCTGGCTGGTAGGGAGTGTGGTGTGGAATGTTAGTACTGGCTGGTAGGGAGTGTAGTGTGGAATGTTAATACTGGCTGGTAGGGAGTGTGGTGTGGAATATTAGAACTGGCTGGTAGGGAGTGTAGTGTGGAATGTTAGTACTGGCTGGTATGGAGTGTGATGTGGAATGTTAGTACTGACTGGTAGGGAGTGTGGTGTGGAATGTTAGAACTGGCTGGTAGGGAGTGTGGTGTGGAATGTTAGTACTGGCTGGTAGGGAGTGTGGTGTGGAATGTTAGAACTGGCTGGTAGGGAGTGTAGTGTGGAATGTTAGTACTGGCTGGTAGGGAGTGTGGTGTGGAATATTAGAACTGGCTGGTAGGGAGTGTAGTGTGGAATGTTAGTACTGACTGGTATGGAGTGTGATGTGGAATGTTAGAACTGGCTGGTAGGGAGTGTGGTGTGGAATGTTAGTACTGGCTGGTAGGGAGTGTAGTGTGGAATGTTAGAACTGGCTGGTAGGGAGTGTGGTGTGGAATGTTAGTACTGGCTGGTAGGGAGTGTAGTGTGGAATGTTAGTACTGGCTGGTAGGGAGTGTGGTGTGGAATATTAGAACTGGCTGGTAGGGAGTGTAATGTGGAATGTTAGTACTGACTGGTATGGAGTGTGATGTGGAATGTTAGAACTGGCTGGTAGGGAGTGTGGTGTGGAATGTTAGTACTGGCTGGTAGGGAGTGTGGTGTGGAATGTTAGTACTGGCTGGTAGGGAGTGTAGTGTGGAATATTAGAACTGGCTGGTAGGGAGTGTGGTGTGGAATGTTAGTACTGGCTGGTAGGGAGTGTGGTGTGGAATATTAGAACTGGCTGGTAGGGAGTGTAGTGTGGAATGTTAGTACTGGCTGGTATGGAGTGTGATGTGGAATGTTAGTACTGACTGGTAGGGAGTGTGGTGTGGAATGTTAGAACTGGCTGGTAGGGAGTGTGGTGTGGAATGTTAGTACTGGCTGGTAGGGAGTGTGGTGTGGAATGTTAGAACTGGCTGGTAGGGAGTGTAGTGTGGAATGTTAGTACTGGCTGGTAGGGAGTGTGGTGTGGAATATTAGAACTGGCTGGTAGGGAGTGTAGTGTGGAATGTTAGTACTGACTGGTATGGAGTGTGATGTGGAATGTTAGAACTGGCTGGTAGGGAGTGTGGTGTGGAATGTTAGTACTGGCTGTTAGGGAGTGTGGTGTGGAATGTTAGTACTGGCTGGTAGGGAGTGTAGTGTGGAATGTTAGTGCTGGCTGGTAGGGAGTGTGGTGTGGAATGTTAGTACTGGCTGGTAGGGAGTGTAGTGTGGAATGTTAATACTGGCTGGTAGGGAGTGTGGTGTGGAATGTTAGTACTGACTGGTAGGGAGTGTGGTGTGGAATGTTAGTACTGGCTGGTAGGGAGTGTGGTGTGCAATATTAGAACTGGCTGGTAGGGAGTGTGGTGTGGAATGTTAGTACTGGCTGGTAGGGAGTGTAGTGTGGAATGTTAGTACTGGCTGGTAGGGAGTGTGGTGTGGAATGTTAGTACTGGCTGGTAGGGAGTGTGGTGTGGAATGTTAGTACTGGCTGGTAGGGAGTGTGGCGTGGAATGTTAGTACTGGCTGGTAGGGAGTGTGGTGTGGAATGTTAGTACTGGCTGGTAGGGAGTGTGGTGTGGAATGTTAGTACTGGCTGGTATGGAGTGTGGTGTGGAATGTTAGTACTGGCTGGTAGGGAGTGTGGTGTGGAATGTTAGTACTGGCTGTTAGGGAGTATGGTGTGGAATGTTAGTACTGGCTGGTATGGAGTGTGGTGTAGAATGTTAGTACTGGCTGGTAGGGAGTGTGGTGTGGAATGTTAGTACTGGCTGGTATGGAGTGTAGTATGGAATGTTAGTACTGGCTGGTATGGAGTGTGGTGTGGAATGTTAGTACTGGCTGGTATGGAGTGTGGTGTGGAATGTTAGTACTGGCTGGTAGGGAGTATAGTGTGGAATGTTAGTACTGGCTGGTAGGGAGTGTGGTGTGGAATGTTAGTACTGACTGGTAGGGAGTGTGGTGTGGAATGTTAGTACTGGCTGGTAGGGAGTGTGGTGTGGAATATTAGAACTGGCTGGTAGGGAGTGTGGTGTGGAATGTTATTACTGGCTGGTAGGGAGTGTGGTGTGGAATGTTAGTACTGGCTGGTAGGGAGTGTAATGTGGAATATTAGAACTGGCTGGTAGGGAGTGTGGTGTGGAATGTTAGTACTGGCTGGTAGGGAGTGTGGTGTGGAATGTTAGTACTGACTGGTAGGGAGTGTGGTGTGGAATGTTAGTACTGGCTGGTAGGGAGTGTAGTGTGGAATGTTAATACTGACTGGTAGGGAGTGTGGTGTGGAATGTTAATACTGACTGGTAGGGAGTGTGGTGTGGAATGTTAGAACTGGCTGGTAGGGAGTGTGGTGTGGAATGTTAGTACTGGCTGGTAGGGAGTGTGGTGTGGAATGTTAGTACTGGCTGGTAGGGAGTGTGGCGTGGAATGTTAGTATCTGACAGGTAGGAATGGACAGTTGGGAGGGAGAGTAGTACCAAATATTAGTATCTGGCTGCAGGGGAGTGGTATGTGAGAGCAGTGTTGAGTGTTAGTATATGACTAGCAGGGACTAGAGGGTGGAAGGAAGAGCAGTGTAGACTGTTAGTACTGGCGGGCAGGGAGTGTAGTGTGGAATGTTAGTATCTGGTAGAGAGGGAGTGGCATTTGGGGCAGAGAGCAGTGTGGAATGTTAGTATCTGACAGGTAGGAAAGGGCTGTTGGGGGGAGAGCAATCCAAACATTTGTATCTGTCTGGTGGGGAGTGGTAGGTGAGAGTAGTGTGGAGTGTTTGTATCTGACTGGCAGGGAGTAGAAGGGTAAAGGAAGAGCAGGATGGAACGTTAGTACTGGCAGGGAGTGTAGTGTGGAATGTTACTACTGGCTGGCAGGGAGTGTAGTGTGGAATGTTAGTATCTGGCAGACAGGAAGTGGCATCTGAGGCAGAGAGCAGTGTGGAATGTTAGTATCTGACAGATACGAATGGGTAGCTGGGAGGGAGAGCAGTGCCAAATGTTAGTATCTGACTGGCAGGGAGTAGAGGGGAGAAGGAAGAGTAGCTGGGAATGGTAGTATCAGACTGGCAGGGAGTAGAGGGGAGACGGTAGAGTAGTGTGGAATGTTAGTACTGGCTGGCAGGGAGTGTAGTGTGGAAGGCTAGTATCTGGCAGACAGAGAGTGGCATTTTGGGCAGAGAGCATTATTGAATATTAATATCTGACAGGTACGAATGGACAGCTGGGAGGGAGAGCAGTGCCAAATGTTAGTATCTGGCTGTCAGTGAGTGGCAGATGAGAGCAGTGTGGGATGCTAGTATCTGGCTGGCATGGAGTGACAAGTGAGACACAATTCAGCACGGACTGTTAGTATCTGGCTGGCATAAACTGACCAATACATTCAGCTAAATATCTCATAAACTATTATTTTAAATAAAATATATAGGATATTTGAAAACAATTTCAAAATCACCTAATTGTCACAAATTTACAGTTCCACTTTAAGCCCACTAGCATCCAAGGGGTTAAATTCCCAAGCATCTGAAATACAGCATTCCTTTTGGCCCTTTGTACACAATCAAGTGTATTGATTCCGCAGCCGGCGGCCTCTTTAGCGCTGATTGTAATGTATGTTATTATTCCATCAAACATTCACATTTGGGCAGCTGCTCCCTGTGCCTCGTGTTGGAAATTTAATCAGATAGCTTGATTACGCCTGCTGTCAGATGGATCCCATAACATCAGTGTGTGAGTCAGCTGGAGAACCCACAGTTGGGTTTAACCACTTAAGAACTAAAGGGGGTGGGAGTTGCACACCCCTCTGGTCCTTAAGGGATTAAAAATTGGGTAGATAACTGTATACACAACTTATAACTCACACCCCTTCTTAAAGGCATAGTAATGTTTCACAAAAACACCAGCTCCAATTAATCTTCATAGTATTTGGGCCATGGAGAGTGGTATTTCAATACTGTCAGATATGTAGGTCAAAAGTAATCGAGTGATAAAGTATTCCGCTCCTGCCCCTTTTACCTAGTGTAACACTGCTCCCCTCAGATGTAGAATCTGGTCACTTGACCGGACAGGTCACAGCAAGGGACAATCTTCTTACTGTGAGCATAAGGAAAACCCCGCCCCCTTGACAGGTTTTTCCTTATGATCACTGAACATTGTCCCTCTCTGTGATCCATCTGGACAGTCTTGCTGCTCTAAGGTGAGCAATGTTACATCAGTAAAAGGGACAGTAGGGGGATACTTTATCATTCAATTACTCTTGAACTACAAATCTCCCAGTCTAAAATCCCTAAAAAGAACTGCTTCTTTGTATCTAAAATCTATGCATAAGAGTATATCATTTTTTGTGTATGTACACTACTGTTCATAAGTTTGGGGTCACTTAGAAATGTCCTTGTTTTTGAAAGAAAAGTAAAACTTGTCTGTTAAAATAACATTCTACAGGAATACAGTGTAGACATTATTAATATTGTAAAGGATTATTGTAGACGGAAATGGCCGATTTTTAATGGAATATCTACATTTGCTGCAAATGGAGAATTCTTCGATGAAAGCAAAGTTTGAAGGACACAATTATTTTTTAAAATTAAAAATCATTATTTCAAACCTTGTCAACATCTTGACTGTATTTCCTATTCAGTTTGCAACTTATTTGATCTATGTTTTCATGGAAAACAAGGACATTTCTGAAGTGACCCCACTTTTGAATTGTAGTGTATATATATACATACATAGATCAGACAATAAACCTGCACTCCTCCAGTATACTTGTGACTAGTGCGCCCTGTAATAAGCTTATATAATAACACTGTGGATTAATAGGAGGTATCGGTGCCAACATTTTTGGCCAAAAAGGAGGTGTAAGCTTGCCAACCGCACCAAGGTTCCTCAAATGTGGCAAGTACCTACTCTGAACACTTTAAGTCCCTATCAAGAAAAAAAATATATAATATTAAAAATACTCCCTGATGAGATGTTATAGTAACGCGTTGGAGGGGGACACTTTCATATACTTTGTTGAATGAGTGAAGGCAGAGGCGTATCTAGAAGCCACGGGGCCCTGGTGCAAGAATTGCCATGGGCCCCTCAACCACATTGGCCACCTTCACATTGTTCCCCCATTTCCACATTGTCCATCAATCTCCACATTGCCCCTTCCACAATGACCTTCAATCTTCAAATTGCCCCTTCCACGATGCCCCTCAATCTCCACATCGCCCCTTGCACAATGCCTCCATCCCCACATTGCCCCTTCCACAATGCTCCCATCTCCACATTGCCCCTTCCACAATACCCCCATCTCCACAATGCCCCTTCCACAATGCTCCCATCTCCACATTGCCCCTTCCACAATACCCCCATCTCCACATTGCCCCTTCCACAGTGCCCCTCAATCTTCACATCGCCCCTTGCACATTGCCCCCATCCCCACATTGCCCCTTCCACAATGCCCCTTCCACATTGCCCGTAAATCTCCTACCTCCCTGGTGGTCCAGTGGCAGAGGACAGGTCTGTGCCTTTTTCTGCACAGACCTCTTCTCCCGTGCGGTCCTCTTCAGTAATGCAGAGCGCTGGAAGATGATGTCATGATGATGTCATCTCCCAGCGCTGTGCATTACAAGACTGCCGGCCTGCTGGAGAGAATACTGATCTCCCTCTGGCAGACCGGCATTCTCGTAATGCAGAGCCCCAGCGCTCTTCATTAATTAATTGCGGGCATCAGGCAAGGCGGTTGCAGGGGGAGGCCAGGCCCCTGGAGTGACAGCCTGGTCGCAGGTGCGACCCCTGCAACCCCTACAGTTACGCCATTGCGTGAAGGTCCCCATGCGTGCAATTAAAAACAAATAACAAACAATGATTAAAAAAAGTGTAAGAGAACTAGCCCTGTGTGCCTACAATGAGTGGATACCAATACAAAAGAACTTGAACAGGTATCCACTCAATGCAGGCACACAGGGCTAGGACGCTCATTGTTTGTTGCTTGTTTTTAATTGCTCACATGGGGACATTCACGCACTCAGCAAAGTATATAAAAGGGTCCCCCTCCAACACGTTACTATAACATCTCATCAGGGAGCATTTTTAATGTTATTATATTTTTTTTTTCTAGATAAAGACTTCAAGTGCTCAGAGTAGGTACTTGCCACACTTGAGGAACCTTGGCGTGGTTGGCAAGCTTATACCTCTTTTTTGGCCAAAAATACTGGCACCAATGCCTCATATTTATCCACAGTGTTATTATATATGCCTAATACAGGGCACACTAGTCACAAGTATACTGGAGGAGCGCAGGTTTATTGTCTGTTCTATGTTTGCACCTGTTTAGGGGACTGGAGAACCCTCTTATAACTTGCTGCACACTTCACTCACCCTAATTCTTTCAATGGACACTTCATATAAAAAATACATTATATATATATACTAGCAATGTGGGACGGCGTTGCCCGTCATGTTATGACCATTGGGCGCACGTGTGTGAAATGCAGACACACTGATAAACACAGACATATACAACACACAGGCAGACACATACCATACATCCCAAGTGTCCCTCTTTAGGAGGGACAGTCCCTCTTTGAGGGCCAAATCCCTCTGTCCCTCTTTCCCACCCTGTTGTCCCTCTTTTTAGGAGGTCAGACTGTGTGCAGGGCAGCTCCACCTATAGGCGACGTAGGCGCCGGCCTAGGGCGCACACGTACTGGGGGAGCGGGCATGCAGCGGAGAAGAGCTGCGCCCGCACACACACCACGCCAGGAACCACAACACAGTCAGGTCTGTGTCGCTACAGCGCTCCCTCATCTGGTCGGATCTTTAGTAATGCAGAGCGCGTTGGGAGTCATGATCTCCCTCCGCGCTTTGCATTACTGAAGAGAAGACTGCGCGGGAGCTACAGGTATGTGATGGTGGGCAAGTTGGAGCTGAGGGGGCATAGTGGAGCTGAGGGGGCAAGTTGAAGCGGATGTGGGGCAAAGTGGAGATGATGAGGGGGCAAGTTGGAGCTGTTAGGGGAAAGCTGGAGCTGAGGGGGCATAGTGGAGCTGGTGGGGGCAAGTTGGAGCTGATGGGGGCAAAGTGGAGCGGATGAGGGTCAAAGTGGAGCTGAGGGGGGGCAAGTTGGAGCTGAGGGGGGGAAAAGTGGAGCAGATGGGGGGCAAGTTGGAGCGGATGGGGGGCAAAGTGGAGCAGATGGGGGGCAAGTTGGAGCGGATGGGGGCATAGTGGAGCTGGTGGGGGCAAGTTGGAGCTGGTGGGGGCAAGTTGGAGCGGATGGGGGGCAAGTTGGAGCGGATGGGGGGCAAAGTGGAGCTGATGGGGGTAAGTTGGAGCGGATGGGGGGGTAAAGTGGAGCTGATGGGGGTAAGTTGGAGAGGATGGGGGTCAAAGTGGAGCTGATGGGGGCAAAGTGGAGCTGAGAGGCCAAAGTGGAGCTGGTGGGGGCACGTTAGAGCAGATGGGGGGCAAAGTGGAGCTGGTGGGGGCACGTTGGAGCGGATGGGGGGCAAAGTGGAGCTGATGGGGGCAAATTGGACTGGATGGGGGGCAAAGTGGAGCTGATGGTGGCAAGTTGGAGCTGATGGTGGCAAAGTGGAGCTGGTGGGCCAAGTGAAGCTGATAAGGGGCAAGTTGGAGCTGGTAGGGGGGCATCTCTTACAGGCATCTCCAGACCAGGGGCAGACTGGCCCAGGGGGCAGAGAGAGGACAATCATGAAAAGAGGTGGGGTATAAGTAGGCAGGGTATAAAGGGGTGGGACACAAGGGGCCGGAGCGAAATGGGCGGCAAAATTAGGTTTTGCCTAGGGTGGCAAAAATCCTTGCACCAGCCCTGACTGTGTGGTGTGTTTTACTTTGCTCTCCAGCAATAAAGCAATAAACTTCAGTATATGTGTTTATACATTAGTCTGTGCAAATAAAATACTTTGGTCTTGAACTAAATCATTTATTCAGTTACATAAATAGCCAGTAATAGGTCATGAAATAACCTAAAAATTCTTACTAATGCCCTACCCACCAGCCACGCCACGCCCAACAATATCACCTAAAACTACAGTGTCCCTCTTTGGCCATGTGAAATGTTGGGAGGTATGCACATACACACAGTGAGCGGCAGAAACATGCAAAAGACACGCTCACACACAGACTCACTGGAGATGCACACATATGTAACAGATGTACACACACAGACACACTGGAGATGCACACATGGACACATATATGTAACAGAGATGGACACAAACACACACACACATGTCTACATATATGAGTCATGACCAGTGCATCTCAGTGAGTCTGTGTACCCCTCTGGCACTCAAATGGTTAATGTATAGAGAGGCATGTCAGAGTTAAATAGCATTGGGAAGTGTATTCATACCTGGGAACTGATTTGTGGAGTCCCTAGAGGGGACTGATGTGGTGCTGATGTGGAGAGACAAATGGGGCAATCTGGGTTAAAAGGGGGTGGGGCTTAATCGCGAGTAGGGGGCGGGGCTTAACATAAATGTGGAAAAGTGTTAGTAATAGGCTGGGGAAGGAGGAGAAGTGGGAGGAAAATGCAAGTTTACAATGTGAGGGGTTTGAACACACTCCCTGAGGGCTAAAACTTGATACACAACCCTGTGGCAGTCAGTGAGTTAAGTGTGAATCTGATGGTTGTCTGTCCTGTGTCTTGCATGCCAAATGATGACAGTGAAGAAATAATTGAGCAATGAGAGCCTACCTTAACCCTTTGAGTGCCATTTTGTTCCCCTGGTGCTGCACTACAGGTCCTGCTGAGGCCACTGGGAGTCAGGGTGAGTGACTGTGTGTGTGTGTCAGCCATATTTATTTCTGGCTTTGTGTGTGTATGTGGTGCTGTGTGTGTGAGTGGGGGCATATGTGTTTGGTGCTGTGTGAGTGTGGTGGTCTGTGTGTGGTGGTCTGTGTGTGTGAGTGGGGCATGTGTGTGTGTTTGTGTGGTGCTGTGTGAGTGGGGCATGTGTGTGAGTTTGGTGCTGTGTGAGTGGGGCATGTGTGTTTGTCTGTGGTGTAGGAGCAAGTGGCGGCCATATTGTTTTTTTCTGACTTTGATAGTGGTGGGCGGGCTGCATAGTGGGGGAGGGCCAACTCCCTGCATGACTGAATCACCCAATAGGAACAGTAACTCCTCCTTAATACCACCCCTGGGTGTGTTTTGGCAGGCACAAAGTCTTCTTTTATATATATAGATATATATATATATATATATATATATATATATATATATATATACACATATTGCTATGCACTAAGGTGAGTTAGAGCTGTAAGCTGTCTTTTCTGTCTATATATATATATATATATATATATATATATATATACACTAATATTGAAGGCCCGTGTGCACGGGTCAGGGTGCCGCCCCAAGGCCTTGGCTACTGCCCTGGGGACAGGGGTGGGGACAGGGACGGGTGATGGGTCATTCAGGGAGCCCCTCTCCGGATCAGCAGTGCCTCTGACTGGGGGCCAGTGCGTTCAGGCAGTCTGTGCTGCACATGACTACTGCATGTGACTGTGTTGTTCAGGCAGATTTTTACTGCGCATGTGCATGTTACGCACACAGGGAGCTTCACATTCTACCAAATTATGTTATAGGATATATATCTGTGTGTGTGCGTATGTGTGTGTGTGTGTGTATATGTGTGTGTGTGTATATGTATGTGTGTGTATGTGTGTGTGTGTGTGTGTGTGTATATGTGTGTGTTTGTGTGTGTGTATATGTGTGTGTGTGTGTGTGTATGTGTGTATATGTGTGTGTGTATGTGTATATTGTTTCTCTATTTTGTGTAAATACGTAATGTTTTACTATAAGGGCTCTCCAGGACACACACTAGCAGGAGGGATGGAGATCGGTGGCGCAAAGCAAATCAGGGCCCCCTGTCCACTCCTGTGAAAATTGTTGCAGTGGGACTCACCACTGTAGCGGTCAAGCAGGTCCCTAAATTGCACTGCTTGCCCAATCGTACGGGCAGTGCCATGCTCCATTAACAGAGAGAAAGATGTGTGCATGTACGATAGATAGATAGATAGATAGATAGATAGATAGATAGATATGAGGTAGATCGATATATATATATATATATATATATATATATATATATATATATATATATATATATATCTATATATATAAAAGAAGACTTTGTGCCTGCCAAAACACACCCAGGGGTGGTATTAAGGAGGAGTTACTGTTCCTATTGGGTGATTCAGTCATGCAGGGAGTTGGCCCTCCCCCACTATGCAGCCCGCCCACCACTATCAAAGTCAGAAAAAAACAATATGGCCGCCACTTGCTCCTACACCACAGACAAACACACATGCCCCACTCACACAGCACCAAACTCACACACATGCCCCACTCACACAGCACCACACAAACACACACACATGCCCCACTCACACACACAGACCACCACACTCACACAGCACCAAACACATATGCCCCCACTCACACACACAGCACCACATACACACACAAAGCCAGAAATAAATATGGCTGACACACACACACAGTCACTCACCCTGACTCCCAGTGGCCTCAGCAGGACCTGTAGTGCAGCACCAGGGGAACAAAATGGCACTCAAAGGGTTAAGGTAGGCTCTCATTGCTCAATTATTTCTTCACTGTCATCATTTGGCATGCAAGACACAGGACAGACAACCATCAGATTCACACTTAACTCACTGACTGCCACAGGGTTGTGTATCAAGTTTTAGCCCTCAGGGAGTGTGTTCAAACCCCTCACATTGTAAACTTGCATTTTCCTCCCACTTCTCCTCCTTCCCCAGCCTATTACTAACACTTTTCCACATTTATGTTAAGCCCCGCCCCTACTCACGATTAAGCCCCGCCCCCTTTTAACCCAGATTGCCCCATTTGTCTCTCCACATCAGCACCACATCAGTCCCCTCTAGGGACTCCACAAATCAGTTCCCAGGTATGAATACACTTCCCAATGCTATTTAACTCTGACATGCCTCTCTATACATTAACCATTTGAGTGCCAGAGGGGTACACAGCTCATGAGTGCATGTGTTTCTGCTCATATATGTTGCATGTGTGTTTGTGTCCATCTCTGTTACATATATGTGTCCATGTGTGCATCTCCAGTGTGTCTGTGTGTGTACATCTGTTACATATGTGTGCATCTCCAGTGAGTCTGTGTGTGTACATCTGTTACATATGTGTGCATCTCCAGTGAGTCTGTGTGTGTGCGTGTCTTTTGCATGTTTCTGCCGCTCACTGTGTGTATGTGCATACCTCCCAACATTTCACATGGCCAAAGAGGGACACTGTAGTTTTAGGTGATATTGTTGGGGCGTGGCTGGTGGGTAGGGCATTAGTAAGAATTTTTAGGTTATTTCATGACCTATTACTGGCTATTTATGTAACTGAATAAATGATTTAGTTCAAGACCAAAGTATTTTATTTGCACAGACTAATGTATAAACACATATACTGAAGTTTATTGCTTTATTGCTGGAGAGCAAAGTAAAACACACCACACAGTCAGGGCTGGTGCAAGGATTTTTGCCACCCTAGGCAAAACCTAATTTTGCCGCCCATTTCGCTCCGCCCCTTGTGTCCCACCCCTTTATACCCTGCCTACTTATACCCCACCTCTTTTCATGATTGTCCTCTCTCTGCCCCCTGGGCCAGTCTGCCCCTGGTCTGGAGATGCCTGTAAGAGATGCCCCCTACCAGCTCCAACTTGCCCCTTATCAGCTTCACTTTGGCCCACCAGCTCCACTTTGCCACCATCAGCTCCAACTTGCCACCATCAGCTCCACTTTGCCCCCCATCCAGTCCAATTTGCCCCCATCAGCTCCACTTTGCCCCCCATCCGCTCCAACGTGCCCCCACCAGCTCCACTTTGCCCCCCATCTGCTCTAACGTGCCCCCACCAGCTCCACTTTGGCCTCTCAGCTCCACTTTGCCCCCATCAGCTCCACTTTGACCCCCATCCTCTCCAACTTACCCCCATCAGCTCCACTTTGCCCCCCATCCGCTCCAACTTACCCCCATCAGCTCCACTTTGCCCCCCATCCGCTCCAACTTGCCCCCACCAGCTCCAACTTGCCCCCACCAGCTCCACTATGCCCCCATCCGCTCCAACTTGCCCCCCATCTGCTCCACTTTGCCCCCCATCCGCTCCAACTTGCCCCCCATCTGCTCCACTTTGCCCCCCCTCAGCTCCAACTTCCCCCCCCTCAGCTCCACTTTGACCCTCATCTGCTCCACTTTGCCCCCATCAGCTCCAACTTGCCCCCACCAGCTCCACTATGCCCCCTCAGCTCCAGCTTTCCCCTAACAGCTCCAACTTGCCCCCATCATCTCCACTTTGCCCCACATCCGCTTCAACTTGCCCCCTCAGCTCCACTATGCCCCCTCAGCTCCAACTTGCCCACCATCACATACCTGTAGCTCCCGCGCAGTCTTCTCTTCAGTAATGCAAAGCGCGGCGGGAGATCATGACTCCCAACGCGCTCTGCATTACTGAAGATCCGACCAGATGAGGGAGCGCTGTAGCGACACAGACCTGACTGTGTTGTGGTTCCTGGCGTGGTGTGTGTGCGGGCGCAGCTCTTCTCCGCTGCATGCCCGCTCCCCCAGTACGTGTGCGCCCTAGGCCGGCGCCTACGTCGCCTATAGGTGGAGCTGCCCTGCACACAGTCTGACCTCCTAAAAAGAGGGACAACAGGGTGGGAAAGAGGGACAGAGGGATTTGGCCCTCAAAGAGGGACTGTCCCTCCTAAAGAGGGACACTTGGGATGTATGGTATGTGTCTGCCTGTGTGTTGTATATGTCTGTGTTTATCAGTGTGTCTGCATTTCACACACGTGCGCCCAATGGTCATAACATGACGGGCAACGCCGTCCCACATTGCTAGTATATATATATAGAAGATAGATAGATAGATAGATAGATAGATAGATAGATAGATAGATACATAGATATGAGATTGATAGATAAAAATGATATAAATAGTAGTGTTGAGCGAGCATGCTCGGCCGATGCTCGGATCGGCTCGAGCATCGCTCTGCTCGGCACATGGCGGTACTCGTACGAGTACCGCATGTGCTCGCCCGCCATGTTCGGGTCTCCTCCCCGCACGTTTTGCGGCTGCTGCGCAGCCAATAAACGTGCAGGGAGGCTCTGACATCGGTGTAATGCCAGCAGCCATGTTGGCTGCTGGCATTACACTGATTGGCTGGCCAGAACCCGTGGTCAGGTGCTGTATAGCACCTGACCATCGAGTTCGGCTCAGTCTGAGCCAGGGAGAGCTGAGGATAGGAAGGGAAAGGCAGTGTAGGGAGGAAAAAACAAAAATTGTGACAAAAAAGAACCAAAAGTCCTTTTTAGGACTACTGTGTGTGGGGGCAGCAGGTTATATTGTGTGTGGGGGGAAAAAAACAAAAAAAAAAAAAAAAAAAAATATTCTGTTTAGTGTGAAAAGTTGCAGATTAGAGCACATTCTGTTTAGTGTGCACAGTTGCAGATTAGAGCACATTCTGTTTAGTGTGCAAAGTTGCAGATTAGAGCACATTCTGTTTAGTGTGCAAAGTTGCAGATTAGAGCACATTCTGTTTAGTGTGCAAAGTTGCAGATTAGAGCACATTCTGTTAAGTCTTCAAACTAAAATATCAAAGTCACGTATTCCATTCAGTGTGCGTCGCCGCAGTTTAGCAGCACATTCTGAGTACTGTGCAGAGTTGCAGAATAGGAAGAAATACTGTTAAGTCTTCAAACTAAAATATCAAAGTCACATATTCCATTCAGTGTGCTTCGCCGCAGTTTAGCAGCACATTCTGTGTACTGTGCAGAGTTGCAGAATAGGAAGAAATACTGTTAAGTCTTCAAACTAAAATATCAAAGTCACATATTCCATTCAGTGTGCTTCGCCGCAGTTTAGCAGCCTATTCTGTGTACTGTGCAGAGTTGCAGAATAGGAAGAAATACTGTTAAGTCTTCAAACTAAAATATCAAAGTCACATATTCCATTCAGTGTGCTTCGCCGCAGTTTAGCAGCCTATTCTGTGTACTGTGCAGAGTTGCAGAATAGGAAGAAATACTGTTAAGTCTTCAAACTAAAATATCAAAGTCACATATTCCATTCAGTGTGTTTCACCGCCGTTTAGCAGCCTATTCTGTGTACTGTGCAGAGTTGCAGAATAATAAGAAATACTGTTAAGTTTTCAAACTCAAATATTAAAGTCACATATTCCATTCAGTGTGTTTCACCGCAGTTTAGCAGCCTATTCTGTGTACTCTGTACAGTTGCAGAATAATAAGAAATACTGTTAAGTTTTCAAACTCAAATATTAAAGTCACATATTCCATTCAGTGTGTTTCACCGCCGTTTAACAGCCTATTCTGTGTACTCTGTACAGTTGCAGAATAATAAGAAATACTGTTAAGTTTTCAAACTCAAATATTAAAGTCACATATTCCATTCAGTGTGTTTCACCGCCGTTTAACAGCCTATTCTGTGTACTCTGTACAGTTGCAGAATAATAAGAAATACTGTTAAGTTTTCAAACTCAAATATTAAAGTCACATATTCCATTCAGTGTGTTTCACCGCAGTTTAGCAGCCTATTCTGTGTACTCTGTACAGTTGCAGAATAATAAGAAATACTGTTAAGTTTTCAAACTCAAATATTAAACTCACATATTCCATTCAGTGTGTTTCACCGCCGTTTAACAGCCTATTCTGTGTACTCTGTACAGTTGCAGAATAATAAGAAATACTGTTAAGTTTTCAAACTCAAATATTAAAGTCACATATTCCATTCAGTGTGTTTCACCGCAGTTTAGCAGCCTATTCTGTGTACTCTGTACAGTTGCAGAATAATAAGAAATACTGTTAAGTTTTCAAACTCAAATATTAAAGTCACATATTCCATTCAGTGTGTTTCACCGCCGTTTAACAGCCTATTCTGTGTACTCTGTACAGTTGCAGAATAATAAGAAATACTGTTAAGTTTTCAAACTCAAATATTAAAGTCACATATTCCATTCAGTGTGTTTCACCGCAGTTTAGCAGCCTATTCTGTGTACTCTGCAGAGTTGCAGAATAATAAGAAATACTGTTAAGTTTTCAAACTCAAATATTAAAGTCACATATTCTGTGTAAGATGAAGAAGGCGGGTAAAAAGGGACGGGGAAGTGGACGTGATCCTGAAAGTTCAGGGCGCGGGTCAGGACGCGGAGAAACTGTGCCTGGTGCCAGAGCACAAGAAAGAAAGACATCCACCATACCTAGCTTCATGTGTAATTTTACAGGGCGTCGCAGGACATCACTCTCGAGGTCCGACCACTGCGAACAGGTGGTCGGTTGGATGACAGCTGATACTGCTTCCAGTCGGTTAAGCACCACCCTGTCTTCCACCAAGTCCACTCTCAGTAGCCAAGAGTCTGGTCAACATAATCCTCACTCTGATCATCCTTCCTCCCACCATACACGGTCTGGTCAAAGAAGTGATCCCACACTGGGATATAGTGAGGAGCTCGTCTCATCACCAATCCTTCATTTGACCCTCTCTCCAAGCACGCTTGCAGAGGAACATGACATCTTGTGCCCTGATTCACAACCTCTAGAGGCTACCCAATCTCAAGAAGATGACAGATGTGAACGGCATTTAAGGTCAAAGGAAGTAGTGGATGATGATGATGATGATGAGACACAGTTGCCATTAAATCAACCACTATTTCCGTCTCAAGACCTTGTTGAGGAGAATGTTATACAGTTGTCAATGACTGAGTATGTGGTGGGATCAAGACTTGAGGAGGATGATCAGAGTGAGGAAGTGGAGGAGGACTTGGTGGACGATGAGGTGACTGACCCCACCTGGGAAGGTGTAGAGCCGAGCGATGACAGCAGTCCTGAGGGTGAGCCATCTGCAGCACCGCAACAGGCTGGAAGAGGCAGTGGTGTGGCTACAGAAAGAAGGCGGACCGCACCAAACCGGCCCGCAAATGTTCCACGGAGCACCCCCTTGCGTAAATCTACCTTGCCAAGGGGTAGGTGTTCCGCGGTATGGCGTTTTTTTAAGGAAAGTGCGGACGACAAAAGAATTGTAGTTTGCAACCTGTGCCACACCAGAATGAGCCGAGGCATGAACACTAGAAACCTCACCACCACCAGCATGATCCGACACATGGCATCCAAGCACCGTAGTAAGTGGGAGGAACGCCTGGATCGCCCATCTGTGTCTGCAGGCCACACCACTGCCTCCTCTTCCCCTGTTTTCGGTGCCGGCCAATCGCCTGTCGAAGGCGCAGGCCCGCATACCTCCCGCCCTGCACCTGTAGCATCTGAAGCACCATCAGCGACCACATCCACTTCCCTGTCCCAGCACAGCGTCCAAATGTCGTTACCCCAGGCATTTGAGCGCAAGAGAAAGTACCCAGCCACCCACCCACAGGCCATAGCACTAACCTCACACCTTTCCAAATTACTGGCCATCGAAATGCTGCCATTTAGGCTTGTGGACACTGAGTCCTTCCGCAGCCTGATGGCAGCAGCTGTCCCTCGGTACGCGGTCCCCAGCCGCCACTACTTTTCCCGGTGTGCCATCCCCGCATTACATCACCATGTGTCCCGTAACATCACCCGTGCCCTGACCAACGCAGTTACTGGGAAGGTCCACTTAACGACTGACACATGGACAAGTGCTTGTGGCCAGGGACGCTACATTTCCCTGACGGCACACTGGGTGAATGTCGTGGAGGCTGGGAGCGACTCGGACCCTGGGATGGCACGGGTGCTACCCACGCCGAGGATTGCGGGCCCTACCTCCATCAGGGTTTCCACCAGCACCTACGTTATTGGCTCCTCCTCCTCCGTTTCCACCTCCGAATTCTCTACACACACCGCCACTCCCCCATCAGCCAGTAGCTGGAAGCAGTGTAGCACTGCAGTGGGGAAGCGTCAACAGGCCGTGCTGAAGCTGATCTGCCTTGGGGACAAACAGCACACGGCCTCAGAGCTGTTGCAGGGGATTAGTCACCAGACCGAGCAGTGGCTCTCGCCACTCAACCTGCAACCAGGCATGGTTGTGTGTGATAATGGGCGTAACTTGGTGGCGGCTTTGGAGCTCGGCAAGCTCACACACGTACCATGCCTAGCGCATGTATTTAATTTAGTGGTGCAGCGATTTCTAAAAACCTACCCCAATGTGCATGATCTCTTGACCAAGGTGCGCCGCGTGTGTGCACATTTCCGTAAGTCATCAACAGCTTCAGCCGGCCTGTTGAAGCTGCAGCAGCGCTTACAATTGCCAGCTCACCGGCTGCTGTGTGACGTGAGCACGCGCTGGAACTCCACCTTCCACATGTTGGCCCGGCTTTGTGAGCAGCAGAGGGCAGTAGTGGAGTACCAGCTGTTACACGGTCGTCGCCTCTCCGTTCAACTTCCTGTAATCAGAAGTGAGGAGTGGGAATGGATGTCAGACCTCTGTGAGGTTTTACGCAATTTTGAGGAATCGACACAGATGGTGAGCGGCGATAACGCTATTATCAGTGTAACCATCCCACTTCTGTGTCTACTGAAACGCTCGCTGCTCACAATTAAAACCGACGCTTTGCATGTGGAAGAGGTGGAAATGGGGGAGGAAGAGCTTACACAAGGTGATAGCCAGAGCACCCTCACTTCGTCTTCTCAGCGACAATTGGAGGAGGCGGAGGAGGAGGAGGAGGAGGAGGAAGACACGGTTGTCTCCGCTACAGAGGGTAGCCATGGAACTTTAGTTCCATCTCTTCAGCGTGGGTGGGCAGAAGAGGAGGAAGAGGATGAGGAGATTGAGAGTCATCCTCCTGGTGAGGACAGCGAAATCTTGCCTGTTGGTACTCTGGCACACATGGCTGACTTTATGTTAGGCTGCCTTTCCCGTGACCCACGCGTTACACGCATTTTAGACAACACGGATTACTGGGTGTTCACCCTTCTGGACCCCCGCTACAAAGAGAATTTCTCATCTCTCATTCCTCCGGTGGAGAGGACAAGCAAAATGGTGCAATACCAGAAGGTTCTTGTTGAAAAATTGCTCCAAAATTTTCCATCTGACAACGCTGGCGGCAGAGTACGTGCTACCTTGGCCAACCGAGAAGGGGAGAAAAGGGGAGCACACAGCAGTTCCGAGAAAGGCAGGGCAACACTCTCCAAGGCGTGGGACACCTTCATGACACCCCGCCAGCACCCTCACCCTGATGCGCAGCCTAGTGTCACAAGGAGGGAAAAGTTTTGGAAGATGGTGAAGGAGTACGTAGCAGACCGTGTCAGCGTCCTCAATGATCCCTCTGTGCCTTACAACTACTGGGTGTCCAAGCTGGACACGTGGTATGAACTGGCACTCTATGCCTTGGAGGTGCTGGCCTGCCCTGCCGCCAGCGTTCTGTCTGAGCGGGTATTTAGTGCTGCTGGTGGCATCATAACAGATAAGCGCATCCGCCTTTCCACCGACAATGCTGATAGGTTGACACTTATAAAAATGAACAAGGCCTGGATTTCCCCTGACTTCTCCACTCCACTGGAGGAAAGCCCCGGGGGAACATAAACTCACTTTATATATGTTATTTACAATGATGGGAATACTCTGTATTCCCATTCACCCCTTCCACCCAAAAAACGGGTATATGGTTGACTCTTAATCTTCTCATCCTCCTCCTCCTCTTCCATATGCCCTGGGATATAATTTTTATATAGGGCCAGCTCACCAGCGGGCCCTGTGATATAATTTTTATATAGGGCCAGCTCACCAGCGGGCCCTGTTTGACAATTTTTATATAGGTCAGCTCACCAGCGGGCCTTCTCATATAATGTTTTATTGGGTCAGCTCTCTAGCGGGCCCTCTCATATAATGTTTTATAGCGTCAGCTCACTAGCGGGCCTTCGCATATAATGTTTAGGATGGTCAGCTCTGCAGCAGACCCTCACCCATAATGTTTTAGATGGTCGGCTCAGCGCACGTTTCCCTCTTAATCATGGCCTCAGTTCAATAAAATCAAGGAAATTTTTGGGAGAATTTGCCTCTGTGCACGTTTCCCTCTTAATCATGGCCTCAGTTCTGAAAATCAAGGAAATTTTTGGGAGAATTTGCCTCTGCGCACGTTTCCCTCTTAATCATGGCCTCACTTCCGAAAACCAAGGAAATTTTTGGGAGAATTTGCAGATGATATACAAGTAAATATACAGCAAATATTGTTTGGTAACAATTTTTCGCCTAAAGTCGTTTTTATTTTCCTTTTTGTGTGTTTTATGGTCAGTCTGTAAAAATGGCGTACTACGGGCGAAAGATCGTTCCCAGCAGCGATGTTGGAGTCCAAGATGCATCCAGACATCCTCCCTATGCTGTCCCTGAACCATTTCTGTGGTGTTTCCATCCTTTTCTGCCCTTTTCCTATGGACCAGGCACCCTCCCCTCATCAGAGCAGGGGTGCCTGGTGTAATGCTCGAGTCCTCCCATTGACTTCAATGGGGCTCGGGTGCTCGGCCGAGCACTCGAGCCTCAGGGGGTGCTCGGTTAGAGCACCCGAACACCCGAGCATTGGGGTGCTCGCTCATCACTAATAAATAGGTATTCCCATGCAGATGTTGTCCAAAGCTGTAGAGGTAAGAAAGTCAACTGACTCACTAAATCTCCCTTCACCCTTTATGTCTCTCATATGACATTCATTGCTGTGAAGCACGGCAAACTCAATCAACAGGACTGAGAAATGATTGTTCAGTCATTATTTTGCCATGACTGAACCTCATCATATTCCTACAATAAATATCCAATCACAAACGCTAGCCGAGGATATAAAATCTATCTGAGGTTTACAGCAAAAAGGAGTTGTTTGTTTAAAGAAGCTCCCTGTTTTCAGTGCAGAGGTGGATGCTCCATTACCCAGGTCAATGTACTTGATTTAAAAATCTATGGAAAAACTAATTTAAATGACAGATTGATATTGATGGGTTTACAGTAAATTTACCCTTTAAGGAACACAGAGATTTCCAATGCATCGCTTCTCAATGTTTCTTAAAGGGTTAGAGGTGTGTGTTTTGTTTATCAAAAGAGCAGTATATTTTCTTATACAAAAAATATGTTGAGTTAAACAATTTGACTCCAACTGATGGCAGATGTTTCATTCAGATGTTATCACAGATCAAAGTATTTGTTTAAAGAGGAAGTAACATATTTTTTATTTAAAAAAATATATATATTTTGTGTGTGTGTGTGTGTGTGTGATATCACTTCTCCTGCTGAGTAAAAAACACAATACTCCCACTACCAGGAGATTGTTTTTTCAAAACTTAATAAACAGTTGCACGTCCCTCTGGCACTCAGATATTGTAGAAATAAATTTAAGTTTGAGCTCCAATAACTTTTGACCAAAACAACACTCAGCATTTGGTGTAGCCTTGTTTTACTCAGGAGACTAAATCCTACAATATATATTGATTTGCATATTATGTGTTACTATCTGTTTAAATAAAACCGAGGCAAGGACCAGCATGCAAATAAAGAAATAAATGAAGGTAAAATTAATGAGTTAAAGGTGATCCAACATATACAATGCACTTGAGTAGAGTATTAAGGCTTAATAAAGAGTTGATAAAGAGGAGATAATGTGGAGATAACTTCTCCAGTGATATCACTTCTCCAGTTCCTATGTTATTCTATAGAGTCAATGCACTAAAATGTCTCCAGCTTTGGGGATCTTAGTGCATTGGCTCCATAGAATAACATAAGAACTGGAGAAGTGATATCACTGGAGAAGTCATCTCCACTTTATCTCCTCTTTATCACATCTTAGAGCATAACCCCCGTTATCTCTGCTTTATCACCTCTTTATCACACTTTCGTGCATAACCCATAATCACACATTAGGAATTGTAGTAATTCTGGAGAAGCAATACATTATTATACACCTCTGTAGCATTCAAGGGAAGCTATGCACTAAGGTGTAATAAAGAAGAGATAATGCGGAGCAGGGGCGGACTGACAGCTCCCTGGGCCCTGGAGAAAGTGGTGGTAAGGGGCCCCCTTCACCTTGCCCCAGTTATGCCCCACCCACATTTTTGTCCCACGCCCAAATTATTGCTCCACCCTACCAACCCAGCCAATACCATTTTTTCTGACTTTGTAATTGGCATTAATTAATTAATTAAACTGCCAATTATTAATCAAGGACTTTCATTAACTAACCAGCCAACACTGGTTCTGGCTGAACTTGAGAGGTGGTGCTGCATATATCTGTTTCACCACGCTCTGTCTCCACTCACTGGTAACGCGCCCTGTCACCACTCACTGGTAACACGCTCCGTCTCCACTCGCTGGTAACGCACTCTGTCTCCACTCACTGGTAACGCACTCTGTCTCCACTCACTGGTAGCTTCTGCTGTTCCTTGTGTCCTGCGATGCAACTGGCTGTAGGGTAGACACATTTCCATTCTGCCATTCAGGGACACTGCAGAGATGAGAGCAGTAGAGTACGTATCCTCGGCTCTAGTGCAGCTATGTGGAGGGGTCACTATACATCACTGGTCATCAGTGGGCAAACCTCTGTTTCTCAGGCGCACCACAGAGTTCTAAACACTAGAGGGAGAACTGACCATTAACTGCTGTGACAGAAAGGGATGCCTGTTGCAGTCTACAAGAAAAACAGTGATGCCTGTTGCAGGCTACATCATGCCCAAAGCCTTAGATTTCCATTACACTGCAACAAAACTGCACTGCAGCTCCTGTTTGATGTCAGGATCAAGGCTCTCTTTCTGTCTAGTGTGTAGAGCTGTGTCTGGAAGCCATTTCCTTGTAGCCCAGCAGAGGCAGCACTTCCTGTCAGAGTAGGAAATGGGCAGTTCTCTTAGTGATTAGAACTCAGTGCTCAGGAATCTAAATTCAGGGACTTTATATTGTCTCTGAAAGAGGCTGACAGGGACATGGGACACATATTTCAAATCAGGGGCTGTCCCTGACAATCAGGGACACATGGTCACCCTAAATGGCTGGCTCGTCGGTCAGGTGGGAAAGTGAAAGTGAGACTTCTGGATTCTTCCTTCCAGGCAGCAGCTGCCAGCTGGTACTGCTGCTGCTTTGGAACTAAGGGCAAAATCCTGCACCCCTCTAATGTCTACCACCCGGGGCGGACCGCCCCCCCCCCCCCCCCTCCTCCACTGGGACAGTGTCCAGAGCTGTTCACACTGAGGCCTCTCAATGCCTCACGGAGCACAGTGCCGCTTTAAATATGCATGGGTGGGCCCTGCAGGCAAGAGGACATGAAGTCGAACATTAAGATAGTAATTGGGAATTTGGCTGTGATGGGCACCCCTCGGTCGCGGGCCCTCGGTCCGTGACCGATTGCCCGTATGGTCAGTTCGCCCCCTGATGCGGAGATGACTTATAATGTGAAATCACTTCTCCAGTTCCTATGTTATTCTACAGAGACTATGCACTGAGATTTCCAAAGTTATGCAAATCTTAGTGCATAGGCTCTATAAATAACATAAGACTTGGAGAAGTGACATCACTGGATAAATCATCTCCTCTTAATCACCTCTTTATCACGCCTTAGAGCATAACCCCCAAGGCTTTTAACTCAATGTGAATTTTATTTATTTTCATTTGTTCCCCATGGTGCACTTGGTGTACTGCAAAAATTGTGCAGTTCTTAATACATCACACTCATTATATGCAGGACAGCACACATTTCACCCACTGGGATGGTATGGAATGGAAACACTGATGTAAATGTGTATTATTTAATCAAATCAGAGAAGGGCTCCTGTTTCTGTGGGTAATTGGCCACGTTTGCAGACATTTAATTGATACGGTCATTGAAAGTGAATCATCTATAAAAAAAAAAAAAAAAAAATTAAAAATAACAGCAGTTAGGGTGCCGCAGCTCCTGTCACTGATACGCCATGGGACAGAGAACGAGCATTGTTTTCACTTTAATTAAAGGCTCAGTGTTCAGATAGTCATAAAACATCTGGAAAGACCTGATCGCTGGGTCTCTGGAGCAGAGACAGATTTTGTCCGCTGTCATTCAGCGCTGGCTGTTTACTTGCTGATAGTACATTTGTTTGCAGAGGGTTAGAAGGAACCATCTGTTAGGGGAAAAATAAACTGCAATAATAATCAGGATAAAAAAGTCTGTTTGATGTCGATAGGATTAAATGACAAGTGACCTGGAAAAAGGACAGCACATTGTGATGTATGTGACATCCAGAAGGTGATTTCAAGCGTCACCACCACTTCTTGATGGTTAAATCCCCAAGGAGCTTTATCAATAAGGTCAGCTAATCAGTGAGGTTAGTGTTGGGATCGTACTCTAGATTGGGGTCTTCTGTTAACCCTTTGGATGTTAGAGATGTCTCAATGCATTGCGTTACAATTATGTATTCATACAAATCAGGGCTTTTACTATTGTTTTAAAAGGCGTTTTCCCACTTAATTTCTTGGAGATTTTAAAGGGATAGTAATACTTAAAATGTAAAAAATTGTAGGCCGTATCCCCCTGAGTAAAACAAGAGTACTCCCACTGCTGAAAGGTGTTTCATTCAAAAGTTATTGATTTTCAAAGATGAATTTTTTAAGTGCAATATCACAGTGGCCTGAAATTGTACAGTGGCGCTGTTGCTACACAATCCTAATGGACAGCTCTGGTCCCGGGACCATAAATCTCCATAGGATGGTGTAGCAACAGCGCCACTGTACAATTTCAGGACACTGTGTTATTGCACCTAGAAAATTCAACTTGAAAATTAATAACTTTTGAATGAAACACCTTTCAGCAGTGGGAGTACTCTTGTTTTACTCAGGGGGATAAACCCTACAACATATTTTTTTTTACATTTTAAGTATTACTAGCCCTTTAAAATATTTTTTGTGTGCGTGTCAGAGTGACACTGTTGGTTATTTCTGTGTGTTTTCAATCTTGGTTCTCCATAGACAGCAATTCTTATAGCGCCACACTGGGTTGAACAAAAATCTTTAAAGTAGACCTATTACCTTGATTCAGTTTTACATATTTGAAAACATAATTAAAATCTTCCTATGTGTCATGTTAACCAAAAAACCAGCACATGTACAGTTAAAGGGATAGTAATCGCTGATTTTCGTAAAGCTGAATATTGTTCGTATTAAAAAAACAAGTTCAGTGATACAAGTCCCGTTCCTGAAAGTTTTATCGTTTTTGAGTTATAAGTTTATAAATCCCCCCCTCCCTCCCCTTTTCCAGAAGTCAGCGCTCTAGTTGACAGATTGAGTTCCTGGTCCCAGGACCGGACAACTCTTCAGCAGAGCCGAAATAACATTGTCTGCAAGAAATACTTCATTAGAACAGTATACAAAGTGTGCCTGTGACATAGCCTATACTAATTAAGGCTTTGCAGCAATGTTTCATATGTTAATTAAGGTTTTCTGTGACATTCCATATCCTAATAAATCACCGTGCTGCACCAGGAGGATTTCACTTTCACTTTTCCCAGATATAAAAGTGTAAATATTTCCCAAACTATACATCTGCGGGGCTTTTAGTTAACATGACACATTGACAGTTTGGAACAAATTTTTCAAATTCTTAAAAAATGTCAGGGGACAGATCCACTTTAACTCACACTCTCAAAAAAATGTTTGCTCATATGTATATATAGGAAAGAAACCCAAATGCTGTATTTCTGAGTTTGGCAAATGCACTGAGGGTGGTAGTAGTGCAGAGTAGGAGGGAATGCATTCTGGGAATTATAGACTTGATTTCCTGGTATTTGTTCTATTTGCTGCAGTAAAAAAACTGCACATTAAATTACAATTGTTCTGAAACAGGAATGTAACGATACATTATTTCAACCACATAGATTTCCCAGACTCATAGTGGAACACTTGCAGTTCTAATTAAACAGACTGAAACAAGAGTTAGAAAAGTATGGCTCCCCAGCTGTTATATTTCAGTTCCCATCATACTCAAATAATGTAGACAGACAGATACAGAAGGAGATGGACGGAGAAAGAGACACAAAGAAAGATAGATGCAAAGGAGGACACATAGAAACAGAAAGTGAAAGAGCGCATTGCAAGAGAAACAGAGAGCAAATATAATATAAGAGAGAGCTTGTGAGAAAGAGAGTATGCAAGACATAACAATACAGAGCAAGAGAAACAGAAAGAGACAGCAAGAGAGAAAAAGAGAGTGTGCCAGAATATGGGAAAGCTTGACACAGTGGCTTTTGTATACATTATATTATACTGTTTTATGTTTATACCTGGAAACTTCTGAAATGAGCTCACCCTGAGATCCTTGAAATATTAACCCTTAAATACCCAAGAAGGTAGATTCTTTGTGCTATGTCAATGTTTGATCTAACCCACAAATGTTCCAATCATTGTTCATGGAACCTTTAACATGCTACAGTTCTGATATATCACGTCTTATACACTATAACATTCTCCAGTTCTGATATCACTTCTTATACACTATAACATTCTACAGTTCTGATATATCACTTCTTATACACTATAACATTCTACAGTTCTGATATCACATCTTATACACTATAACATTCTACAGCTCTGATATCACTTCTTATACACTATAACATTCTACAGTTCTGTGGTATCACTTCTTATACACTATAACATTCTACAGTTCTGTGATATCACTTCTTATACACTATAACATTCTACAGTTCTGATATATCACTTCTTATACACTATAACATTATACAATTCTGTGATATCACTTCTTATACACTATAACATTATACAGTTCTGATATCACTTCTTATACACTATAACATTCTACAGTTCTGATATCACTTCTTATACACTATAACATTCTACAGTTCTGATATATCACTTCTTATACACTATAACATTCTACAGTTCTGATATATCACTTCTTATACACTATAACATTCTACAGTTCTGATATATTACTTCTTATACACTATAACGTTCTACAGTTCTGTGATATCACTTCTTATACACTATAACATTCTACAGCTCTGATATATCACGTCTTATACACTATAACGTTCTACAGTTCTGTGATATCACTTCTTATACACTATAACGTTCTACAGTTCTGTGATATCACTTCTTATACACTATAACATTCTATAGTTCTGATATATCACTTCTTATACACTATAACACTCTACAGTTCTGTGATATCACTTCTTATACACTATAACACTCTACAGTTCTGTGATATCACTTCTTATACACTATAACATGTACAATTCTGATATCACTTCTTATACACTATAACATTCTACAGTTCTGATATATCTCTTCTTATACACTATAACATTCTACAGTTCTGTGATATCACTTCTTATACACTATAACATTCTACAGTTCTGATATATCACTTCTTATACACTATAACATTCTACAGTTCTGTGATATCACTTCTTATACACTATAACACTCTACAGTTCTGTGATATCACTTCTTATACACTATAACATGTACAGTTCTGATATCACTTCTTATACACTATAACATTCTACAGTTCTGATATATCTCTTCTTATACACTATAACATTCTACAGTTCTGTGATATCACTTCTTATACACTATAACATTCTACAGTTCTGATATATAACTTCTTATACACTATAACATTCTACAGTTCTGATATATCACTTCTTATACACTATAACATTCTATAGTTCTGATATATCTCTTCTTATACACTATAACATTCTACACTTCTGTGATATCACTTCTTATACACTATAACACTCTACAGTTCTGTGATATCACTTCTTATACACTATAACATTCTACAGTTCTGATATCACTTCTTATACACTATAACATTCTACAGTTCTGATATCACTTCTTATACACTATAACATTCTACAGTTCTGATATCACTTCTTATACACTATAACATTCTACAGTTCTGATATCACTTCTTATACACTATAACATAATACAGTTCTGTGATATCACTTCTCATACACTATAACATTCTACAGTTCTGTGATATCTCTTCTTATACACTATAACATTCTACAGTTCTGATATCACTTCTTATACACTATAACATTCTACAGTTCTGTGATATCACTTCTTATACACTATAGCATTCTACAGTTCTGATATATCACTTCTTATACACTATAACATTCTACAGTTCTGATATCACTTCTTATACACTATAACATTCTACAGTTCTGTGATATCACTTCTTATACACTATAGCATTCTACAGTTCTGATATATCACTACTTATACACTATAACATTCTACAGTTCTGATATCACTTCTTATACACTATAACATTCTACAGTTCTGTGATATCACTTCTTATACATTATAACATTCTACAGTACTGATATATCACTTCTTATACACTATAACATTCTACAGTTCTGTGTTATCACTTCTTATACATTATAACATTCTACAGTTCTGATATATCACTTCTTATACACTATAACATTCTACAGTTCTGATATCACTTCTTATACACTATAACATTCTACAGTTCTGTGATATCACTTCTTATACATTATAACATTCTACAGTTCTGATATATCACTTCTTATACACTATAACATTCTACAGTTCTGATATATCACTTCTTATACACTATAACATTCTATAGTTCTGATATATCACTTCTTATACACTATAACATCCTACAGTTCTGATATCACTTCTTATACACTATAACATTCTATAGTTCTGTGATATCACTTCTTATACAGTATAACATGATACAGTTCTGTGATATCACTTCTTATACACTATCACGTTCTACAGTTCTGTGATATCACTTCTTATACAATATAACATTCTACAGTCTGATATATCACTTCTTATACACTATAACATGATACAGTTCTGTGATATCACTTCTTATACACTATAACATTCTACAGTTCTGATATCACTTCTTATACACTATAACATTCTGCAGTTCTGATATATCACTTCTTATACATTATAACATTCTACAGTTCTGATATCACTTCTTATACACTATAACATTCTACAGTTCTGTGATATCACTTCTTATACACTATAACATTCTACAGTCTGATATATCACTTCTTATACACTATAACATTCTACAGTACTGTGATATCACTTCTTATACACTATAACATTCTACAGTTCTGTGATATCACTTCTTATACACTATAACATTCTACAGTCTGATATATCACTTCTTATACACTATAACATTCTACAGTTCTGTGATATCACTTCTTATACACTATAACATGATACAGTTCTGTGATATCACTTCTTATACACTATAACATTCTATAGTTCTGTGATATCACTTCTTATACACTATAACATTCTACAGTTCTGATATATCACTTCTTATACACTATAACATTCTACAATTCTGTGATATTACTTCTTATACACTATAACATTCTACAGATCTGATATCACTTCTTATACACTATAACATTCTACAGTTCTGATATATCACTTCTTATACACTATAACATTCTACAGTTCTGATATATCACTTCTTATACACTATAACATTCTACAGATCTGATATCACTTCTTATACACTATAACATTCTACAGTTCTGATATATCACTTCTTATACACTATAACATTCTACAGTTCTGTGATGTCAATTCTTATACACAATAACATTCTACAGTTCTGATATATCACTTCTTATACACTTTAACATCCTACAGTTCTGTGATATCAGTTCCTATACACCATAACATTCTACAGTTCTGATATCACTTCTTATACACTATAACATTCTACAATTCTGATATATCACTTCTTATACACTATAACATGATACAGTTCTGTGATATCACTTCTTATACACTATAACATTCTACAGTTCTGATATATCACTTCTTATACACTGTAACATTCTACAGTTCTGATATATCACTTCTTATACACGTAACATTCTACAGTTCTGTGATATCACTTCTTATACACTATAACATTCTACAGTCTGATATATCACTTCTTATACACTATAACATGATACAGTTCTGTGATATCACTTCTTATACACTATGACATTCTACAGTTCTGATATCACTTCTTATACACTATAACATTCTGCAGTTCTGATATATCACTTCTTATACATTATAACATTCTACAGTTCTGATATCACTTCTTATACACTATAACATTCTACAGTTCTGTGATATCACTTCTTATACACTATAACATTCTACAGTCTGATATATCACTTCTTATACACTATAACATTCTACAGTTCTGTGATATCACTTCTTATACACTATAACATTCTACAGTTCTGTGATATCACTTCTTATACGCTATAACATTCTACAGTCTGATATATCACTTCTTATACACTATAACATTCTACAGTTCTGTGATATCACTTCTTATACACTATAACATGATACAGTTCTGTGATATCACTTCTTATACACTATAACATTCTACAGTTCTGTGATATCACTTCTTATACACTATAACATTCTACAGTTCTGATATATCACTTCTTATACACTATAACATTCTACAGTTCTGTGATATCACTTCTTATACACTATAACATTCTTCAGATCTGATATCACTTCTTATACACTATAACATTCTACAGTTCTGATATATCACTTCTTATACACTATAACATTCTACAGTTCTGATATATCACTTCTTATACACTATAACATTCTACAGATCTGATATCACTTCTTATACACTATAACATTATACAGTTCTGATATATCACTTCTTATACACTATAACATTCTACAGTTCTGTGATGTCAATTCTTATACACAATAACATTCTACAGTTCTGATATATCACTTCTTATACACTTTAACATCCTACAGTTCTGTGATATCAGTTCTTATACACCATAACATTCTACAGTTCTGATATCACTTCTTATACACTATAACATTCTACAATTCTGATATATCACTTCTTATACAATATAACATGATACAGTTCTGTGATATCACTTCTTATACACTATAACATTCTACAGTTCTGATATATCACTTCTTATACACTGTAACATTCTACAGTTCTGTGATATCACTTCTTATACACTATAACATTCTACAGTTCTGATATATCACTTCTTATACACTATAACATTCTATAGTTCTGATATATCACTTCTTATACACTATAACACCCTACAGTTCTGATACACTATAACATCCTACAGTTCTGATATCACTTCTTATACACTATAACATTCTATAGTTCTGTGATATCACTTCTTATACACTATAACATGATACAGTTCTGTGATATCACTTCTTATACACTATAACGTTCTACAGTTCTGTGATATCACTTCTTATACACTATAACATTCTACAGTCTGATATATCACTTCTAGTGTTGAGCGAGCATGCTCGGCCGATGCTCGGATCGGCTCGAGCATCGCTCTGCTCGGCACATGGCGGTACTCGTACGAGTACCGCATGTGCTCGCCCGCCATGTTCGGGTCTCCTCCCCGCACGTTTCGCGGCTGCTGCGCAGCCAATAAACGTGCAGGGAGGCTCTAACATCAGTGTAATGCCAGCAGCCATGTTGGCTGCTGGCATTACACTGATTGGCTGGCCAGAACCCGTGGTCGGGTGCTGTATAGCACCTGGCCAGCGAGTTCGGCTCAGTCTTAGCCAGGGAGAGATGAGGATAGGAAGGGAAAGTCAGTGTAGGGAGAAGAAAAGCTAATTTGTAAAAAAAAAGACCCAAGTGTCCTTTTTAGGACTACTGTGTGTGGGGGCAGCAGTTTATTTTGTGTGTGGGGAAAAAAAACAAAAAAAAAAAAACTTCATATATTCTGTTTAGTGTGCAAAGTTGCAGATTAGAGCACATTCTGTTTAGTGTGCAAAGTTGCAGATTAGAGCACATTCTGTTCAGTGTGCAAAGTTGCAGATTAGCAGCACATTCTTTTTAGTGTGCAAAGTTGCAGATTAGAGCACATTCTGTTTAGTGTGCAAAGTTGCAGATTAGAGCACATTCTGTTTAGTGTGCAAAGTTGCAGATTAGAGCACATTCTGTTTAGTGTGCAAAGTTGCAGATTAGAGCACATTCTGTTTAGTGTGCAAAGTTGCAGATTAGAGCACATTCTGTTAAGTCTTCAAACTGTAAAATATCAAAGTCACATATTCCATTCAGTGTGCGTCGCCGCAGTTTAGCAGCACATTCTGTGTACTGTGCACAGTTGCAGAATAGGAAAAAATACTGTTAAGTCTTCAAACTGTAAAATATCTAAGTCACATATTCCATTCAGTGTGCGTCGCCGCAGTTTAGCAGCACATTCTGTGTACTGTGCACAGTTGCAGAATAGGAAAAAATACTGTTAAGTCTTCAAACTGTAAAATATCAAAGTCACATATTCCATTCACTGTGCGTCGCCGCAGTTTAGCAGCACATTCTGTGTACTGTGCACAGTTTCAGAATAGGAAAAAATACTGTTAAGTCTTCAAACTGTAAAATATCAAAGTCACATATTCCATTCACTGTGCGTAGCCGCAGATAAGCAGCAAATTCTGTTTACTGTGCAAAGTTGCAGAATAGGAAGAAATACTGTTAAGTCTTCAAACTGTAAAATATCAAAGTCACATATTCCATTCAGTGTGCGTTGCCGCAGTTTAGCAGCACATTCTGTGTACTGTGCACAGTTTCAGAATAGGAAAAAATACTGTTAAGTCTTCAAACTGTAAAATATCAAAGTCACATATTCCATTCACTGTGCGTAGCCGCAGATAAGCAGCAAATTCTGTTTACTGTGCAAAGTTGCAGAATAGGAAGAAAAACTGTTAAGTCTTCAAACTGTAAAATATCAAAGTCACATATTCCATTCAGTGTGCGTCGCCGCAGTTTAGCAGCACATTCTGTGTACTGTGCACAGTTTCAGAATAGGAAAAAATACTGTTAAGTCTTCAAACTGTAAAATATCAAAGTCACATATTCCATTCAGTGTGCGTCGCCGCAGTTTAGCAGCACATTCTGTGTACTGTGCACAGTTGCAGAATAGGAAAAAATACAGTTAAGTCTTCAAACTGTAAAATATCAAAGTCACATATTCCATTCACTGTGCGTAGCCGCAGATAAGCAGCAAATTCTGTTTACTGTGCAAAGTTGCAGAATAGGAAGAAATACTGTTAAGTCTTCAAACTGTAAAATATCAAAGTCACATATTCCATTCAGTGTGCGTCGCCGCAGTTTAGCAGCACATTCTGTGTACTGTGCACAGTTTCAGAATAGGAAAAAATACTGTTAAGTCTTCAAACTGTAAAATATCAAAGTCACATATTCCATTCAGTGTGCGTCGCCGCAGTTTAGCAGCACATTCTGTGTACTGTGCACAGTTGCAGAATAGGAAAAAATACTGTTAAGTCTTCAAACTGTAAAATATCAAAGTCACATATTCCATTCACTGTGCGTAGCCGCAAATAAGCAGCAAATTCTGTTTACTGTGCAAAGTTGCAGATTTGCAGCACATATTCCGTGTAATATGAAGAAGGCGGGTAAAAAGGGACGGGGAAGTGGACGTGATCCTGATAGTTCAGGGCGCGGGTCAGAACGCGTAGAAACTGTGCCTGGTGCCAGAGCACAAGAAAGAAAGACATCCACCATACCTAGCTTCATTTCTCATTTTACAGGGCGTCGCAGGACATCACTCTCGAGGTCCGACCACTGCGAACAGGTGGTCGGTTGGATGTCAGCTGATACTGCTTCCAGTCGGTTAAGCACCACCCTGTCTTCCACCAAGTCCACTCTCAGTAGCCAAGAGTCTGGTCAACATAATCCTCACTCTGATCATCCTTCCTCCCACCATAGAGGGTCTGGTCAAAGAAGTGATCCCACACTGGGATATAGTGAGGAGCTCGTCTCATCACCAATCCTTCATTTGACCCTCTCTCCAAGCACGCTTGCAGAGGAACATGACATCTTGTGCCCTGATTCACAACCTCTAGAGGGTACCCAATCACAAGAAGATGACAGATGTGAACGGCATTTAAGGTCAAAGGAAGTAGTGGATGATGATGATGATGAGACACAGTTGCCATTAAATCAACCACTATTACTGTCTCAAGACCTTGATGAGGAGGATGATATACAGTTGTCAATGACTGAGTATGTGGTGGGATCAAGACATGAGGAGGATGATCAGAGTGAGGAAGTGGAGGAGGACTTGGTGGACGATGAGGTGACTGACCCCACCTGGGAAGGTGTAGAGCCGAGCGATGACAGCAGTCCTGAGGGTGAGCCATCTGCAGCACCGCAACAGGCTGGAAGAGGCAGTGGTGTGGCTACAGAAAGAAGGCGGACCGCAGCAAACCGGCCCGCAAATGTTCCACGGAGCACCCCCTTGCGTAAATCTACCTTGCCAAGGGGTAGGTGTTCCGCGGTATGGCGTTTTTTTAAGGAAAGTGCGGACGACAAAAGAATTGTAGTTTGCAACCTGTGCCACACCAGAATGAGCCGAGGCATGAACACTAGAAACCTCACCACCACCAGCATGATCCGACACATGGCATCCAAGCACCGTAATAAGTGGGAGGAACGCCTGGATCGCCCATCTGTGTCTGCAGGCCACACCACTGCCTCCTCTTCCCCTATTTTCGGTGCCGGCCAATCGCCTGTCGAAGGCGCAGGCCCGCATACCTCCCGCCCTGCACCTGTACCATCTGAAGCACCATCAGTGACCACATCCACTTCCCTGTCCCAGCGCAGCGTCCAAATGTCGTTACCCCAGGCGTTTGAGCGCAAGCGAAAATACCCAGCCACCCACCCACAGGCCATAGCACTAACCTCACACCTTTCCAAATTACTGGCCATCGAAATGCTGCCATTTAGGCTTGTGGAGACTGAGTCCTTCCGCAGCCTGATGGCAGCAGCTGTCCCTCGGTACGCGGTCCCCAGCCGCCACTACTTTTCCCGGTGTGCCATCCCCGCATTACACCACCATGTGTCCCGTAACATCACCCGTGCCCTGAACAACGCAGTTACTGGGAAGGTCCACTTAACGACTGACACATGGACAAGTGCTTGTGGCCAGGGACGCTACATTTCCCTGACGGCACACTGGGTGAATGTCGTGGAGGCTGGGAGCGACTCGGACCCTGGGATGGCACGGGTGCTACCCACGCCGAGGATTGCGGGCCCTACCTCCATCAGGGTTTCCGCCAGCACCTACGTTATTGGCTCCTCCTCCTCCGTTTCCACCTCCGAATTCTCTGCACGCAGCGCCACTCACCCATCAGCCGGTAGCTGGAAGCAGTGTAGCACTGCAGTGGGGAAGCGTCAACAGGCCGTGCTGAAGCTGATCTGCCTTGGGGACAAACAGCACACGGCCTCAGAGCTGTTGCAGGGGATTAGTCACCAGACCGAGCAGTGGCTCTCGCCACTCAACCTGCAACCAGGCATGGTTGTGTGTGATAATGGGCGTAACTTGGTGGCGGCTTTGGAGCTCGGCAAGCTCACACACGTACCATGCCTAGCGCATGTATTTAATTTAGTGGTTCAGCGATTTCTAAAAACCTACCCCAATTTGCATGATCTCTTGACGAAGGTGCGCCGCGTGTGTGCACATTTCCGTAAGTCATCTACAGCTTCAGCCGGCCTGTTGAAGCTGCAGCAGCGCTTACAATTGCCAGCTCACCGGCTGCTGTGTGACGTGAGCACGCGCTGGAACTCCACCTTCCACATGTTGGCCCGGCTTTGTGAGCAGCAGAGGGCAGTAGTGGAGTACCAGCTGTTACACGGTCGTCGCCTCTCCGTTCAACTTCCTGTAATCAGAAGTGAGGAGTGGGAATGGATGTCAGACCTCTGTGAGGTTTTACGCAATTTTGAGGAATCGACACAGATGGTGAGCGGCGATAACGCTATTATCAGTGTAACCATCCCACTTCTGTGTCTACTGAAACGCTCGCTGCTCACAATTAAAACCGACGCTTTGCATGTGGAAGAGGTGGAAATGCGGGAGGAAGAGCTTACACAAGGTGATAGCCAGAGCACCCTCACTTCGTCTTCTCAGCGACAATTGGAGGAGGCGGAGGAGGAGGAGGAAGACACGGTTGCCTCCGCTACAGAGGGTAGCCATGGAACTTTAGTTCCATCTCTTCAGCGTGGGTGGGCAGAAGAGGAGGAAGAGGATGAGGAGATTGAGAGTCATCCTCCTGGTGAGGACAGCGAAATCTTGCCTGTTGGTACTCTGGCACACATGGCTGACTTTATGTTAGGCTGCCTTTCCCGTGACCCACGCGTTATACGCATTTTAAACAACACGGATTACTGGGTGTTCACCCTTCTGGACCCCCGCTACAAAGAGAATTTCTCATCTCTCATTCCTCCGGTGGAGAGGACAAGCAAAATGGTGCAATACCAGAAGGTTCTTGTTGAAAAATTGCTCCAAAATTTTCCATCTGACAACGCTGGCGGCAGAGTACGTGCTACCTTGGCCAACCGAGAAGGGGAGAAAAGGGGAGCACACAGCAGTTCCGACAAAGGCAGGGCAACACTCTCCAAGGTGTGGGACACCTTCATGACACCCCGCCAGCACCCTCACCCTGATGCGCAGCCTAGTGTCACAAGGAGGGAAAAGTTTTGGAAGATGGTGAAGGAGTACGTAGCAGACCGTGTCAGCGTCCTCAATGATCCCTCTGTGCCTTACAACTACTGGGTGTCCAAGCTGGACACGTGGTATGAACTGGCACTCTACGCCTTGGAGGTGCTGGCCTGCCCTGCCGCCAGCGTTCTGTCTGAGCGGGTATTTAGTGCTGCTGGTGGCATCATAACAGATAAGCGTATCCGCCTTTCCACCGACAATGCTGATAGGTTGACACTTATAAAAATGAACAAGGCCTGGATTTCCCCTGACTTCTCAACTCCACTGGAGGAAAGCCCCGGGGGAACATAAACTCACTTTATATATGTTATTTACAATGATGGGAATACTCTGTATTCCCATTCACCCCTTCCACCCAAAAAACGGGTATATGGTTGACTCTTAATCTTCTCATCCTCCTCCTCCTCTTCCATCTGCCCTGTGATATAATTTTTATATAGGGCCAGCTCACCAGCGGGTCCTGTGATATAATTTTTATATAGGGCCAGCTCACCAGCGGGCCCTGTTTGACAATTTTTGTATAGGTCAGCTCACCAGCGGGCCTTCTCATATAATGTTTTATTGGGTCAGCTCTCTAGCCGGCCCTCTCATATAATGTTTTATAGCGTCAGCTCACTAGCGGGCCTTCGCATATAATGTTTAGGATGGTCAGCTCCGCAGCAGACCCTCACCCATAATGTTTTAGATGGTCGGCTCAGCGCACGTTTCCCTCTTAATCATGGCCTCAGTTCAGAAAAATCAAGGAAATTTTTGGGAGAATTTGCCTCTGCGCACGTTTCCTTCTTAATCATGGCCTCAGTTCAGAAAAATCGAGGAAATTTTTGGGAGAATTTGCAGATGATATACAAGTAAATATACAGCAAATACTGTTTGGTAACAATTTTTCGCCTAAAGTCGTTTTTATCTGCCTTTTTGTGTGTTTTACGGTCAGTCTGTAAAAATGGCGTACTACAGGCGAAAGATCGTTCCCAGCAGCGACGTTGGAGTCCAAGATGCATCCAGACATCCTCCCTATGCTGTCCCTGAACCATTTCTGTGGTGTTTCCATAATTTTCTGCCCTTTTCCTATGGACCAGGCACCCTCCCCTCATCAGAGCAGGGGGTGCCTGGTGTAATGCTCGAGTCCTCCCATTGACTTCAATGGGGCTCGGGTGCTCGGCCGAGCACTCGAGCCTCCGGGGGTGCTCGGTCAGAGCACCCGAACACCCGAGCATTGGGGTGCTCGCTCATCACTAATCACTTCTTATACACTATAACATTCTACAGTTCTGTGATATCACTTCTTATACACTATAACATTCTACAGTCTGATATATCACTTCTTATACACTATAACATTCTACAGTTCTGTGATATCACTTCTTATACACTATAACATTCTATAGTTGTGTGATATCACTTCTTATACACTATAACATGATACAGTTCTGTGATATCACTTCTTATACACTATAACATTCTATAGTTCTGTGATATCACTTCTTATACACTATAACATTCTACAGTTCTGATATATCACTTCTTATACACTATAACATTCTACAGTTCTGTGATATCACTTCTTATACACTATAACATTCTACAGATCTGATATCACTTCTTATACACTATAACATTCTATAGTTCTGATATATCACTTCTTATACACTATAACATTCTACAGTTCTGTGATGTCAATTCTTATACACAATAACATTCTATAGTTCTGATATATCACTTCTTATACACTTTAACATCCTACAGTTCTGTGATATCAGTTCTTATACACCATAACATTCTACAGTTCTGATATTATTTCTTATACACTATAACATTCTACAGTTCTGATATCATTTCTTATACACTATAACATTCTACAGTTCTGATATGACTTCCTATACACTATAACATGCTACAGTTCTGATAAATCACTTCTTATACACTATAACATTCTACAGTTCTGATATATCACTTCTTATACACTGTAACATTCTACTGTTCTGAGATATCACTTCTTATACACTATGACATTCTACAGTTCTGTGATATCACTTCTTATACACTATGACATTCTACAGATCTGATATCACTTCTTATACACTATAACATGATACAGTTCTGATATATCACTTCTTATACAATATAACATTCAACAGATCTGATATTACTTCTTATACACTATAACATGATACAGTTCTGAGATATCACTTCTTATACACTATAACATTATATAGTCCTGAGATATCACTTCTTATACACTATAACATTCTACAGTTCTGATATCACTTCTTATACACTATAACATTCTACAGATCTGATATCACTTCTTTTACACTATAACATTCTTCAGCTCTGATATCACTTCTTATACACTATAACATGATACAGTTCTGAGATATCACTTCTCATACACTATAACATTATATAGATCTCCTAAAAAGAGGGACATCAGAGTGGGAAAGAGGGACAGAGGGATTTGGGTCTAAAAGAGGAACACTTGGGAGGTATGTAATATTAATTATTGGTAAGCTAATCGTTAGAGGGCCAATTTTTTTTCGGGGGAACTTTATTTGGGGTGATAGTTCCCCTTTAAGCCGTGTACTGGTGTATGGCAAGCATGCAAATTTACAGTGATGATGCTCTACAGGTCACAGGAGGGATTAGGTATCAAGGGGGGAGTGACACTGAGCTGTGCGGAAGAACGGATCAACAAAGCGACATCATCAGGAGCACATTCTTTTTAAGATTTCTACCCCTACAAAAAAAGTGACAAAAAATGATTAGAAATCTCGATTATAAAACAGTATAAGAGGAAACTATAAAGATAAAGTAATCTAGCGGTGAAAGTTCCCCTTTAAAACCCTTTCAGTGCCAGAGATATATTATACACATTGCACTGTATTGGATATCTGTCTGGCACTCAAAAGGTTTAAGTCATTTTTTCTCTAGAACTCTGAAAAGGCAAATGTGTTTTTGAGTTAAAAAGCACCAAGGTTCATTGATGATCGCTAAGGAGGTCTGCAATTTCTGAAGTCAAATCCATTTTACTATGGCAACAGTAAACTATGTTTAAATTGCTATAAATCTAATTGTCTCTCCCCAGCTCAATAATTCCAATATAAAGCCAAGAACATTACAGTTAGATTTTTGAAACCACTCTGCTCTGAAATAAACCAAGGCAAATGTTTCTTTTATATCAAATAAAGAACAGACCATGAAGTCCATTTTCTGTCTTTTCAAGTATGGAAATATATATCTCCCTGACTGGTATCTCAAAAGTCACACTCCTATGGCTCACAGCTTGAGTAACATCTGTTAATAATACCTCCCAAGTGTCCCTCTTTATGAGATGTTAGGGGTCCATACCTCCCAAGTGTCTCTCTTTAGGAGATATTAGGGGTTCAAACCTCCCAAGTGTCCATCTTTAGGAGATATTAGAGATCCATACATCCCAAGTGTCCCTCTTTAGGCTATAATAGGGGTCCATACCTCCCAAGTGTCCTTCTTTAGGAGACATTAGGGATCCATACCTCCCAAGTGTGCCTCTTTAGGAGATATTAGGGGTCCATACCTTTCAAGTGTGCCTCTTTAGGAGATATTAGGGGTCCATACCTCCCAGGTGTCCCTCTTAAGGAGATATTAACGGTCCATACCTCCCAAGTGTCCCTCTTAAGGAGATATTAAGGGTCCATACCTCCCAAGTGTTCCTCTTAAGGAGATATTAGGTATCCATACCTCCCTAGTGTCCCTCCTTAGGAGATATTAGGGGTCTTTATCTCCCAAGTGTCCCTCTTTAGGAGATATTAGGGTTCCATTCCTCCCAAGTTTCCCTCTTTAGGAGATATTAGGGATCCATGCCTCCCAAGTGTCCCTCTTTAGGAGATATAAGTAGTCCATACCTCCCAAGTGTCCTTCTTTAGGAGATATTAGGGGTCCATACTTCCCAAGTGTCCTTCTTTAGGAGACAGTAGGGGTCCATACCTGACAAGTGTCCCTCTTTAGGAGCTATTAGGGGTCCCACACACCCAAGTGTCTGTCTTTAGGCGATATTAGAGATCCATACACCCCAAGTGTCCCTCTTTAGGAGATATTAGGAATCCATACCTTCCAAGTGTCCCTCTTTAGGAGATATTAGGGGTCCATATCTCCCAAGATTCCCTCTGGTCCTTAAATAGTTGAAAGCAGGGGTTGGCAAAACATTTAACCTCAAACCAAAATAGGAGAATAATGGCACTTCCCACTAGACGAATACTTTCCCACGAAAAGTGCATTTTTTTCACCCTTTGAAATCAATGGGAACATTGAATTTACACACAACATATAGCAAATGTTATTTTATTTCCCAAAGGCTTTGTATAAAAGGGGCATGAGAGTACCGGTATTCGTGGGGTGTGGGGAAAGAATCAGTTGAATAGGGAATTTTTTTTTGGGGGGGGGTGTTTACTGAGATTCAGGAGGGCAGTTAATAAAAAAATAAATACTAAATACAATTAAAAAAAACCATAAGACATGGTATTAAAGGGGTCTGAGGAGGGTGCCTGTGTTGGTGGGTGGGGAAAGAATCAGTTGAACAGGAAATTTGATTTGGGGGCTTTCTTGACTGGTGTTGGGGGGACAGTTAATAAAAGAATAAATAAATAAAATAAAATAAAATAAGAAATTTGTATGTAACGTGGTAGAGACAGGGACCCCCTGACGTAAGCTTCCATTGGGTTAGACTGATACTTGACATGTTATTAGAGGCCCAAGCCCTGAGAAAACATTGATTTGTAGGACTTAGACTTGTTTGGCACAAGGCCTAAGGGTAAGGAAACATTGATTTGTAGGATTTAGACTTGTTTGGCACAAGCCCATAGGAAAGAATGATTTGTAGGACTTAGGCTTGTTAGAAACAAGCCCCCAAAAATTGTTTATTTTTTTGTAGGCCTATGCTTGTTGTTTATTGTTGTTGTTTATTTTGGTTTTTTTAAGCATAAGCCCTGAGAAAAATAAAAATACCCTTCTGGCCTAGATCCAGCAGGTCATGTCATGTTGGTCAGTGGCCACTGGTCATTGTTGAATGTCCTGATATAATTGTGGAATTTGCGACTGCTGTTCTTGCTGCTGCTGGGTTGTTTAAGAAACAGGATGATTAGGCAGTTCAAAGGGAATGGGATAAACAACAGCAGTAACATGGGTGATGGATGATGAAGGGTCCACTTGCCACAACTAGCTCCAGTGATGCGACTGAGGCAGTAGCAGCACCATAACTAGCCCCAGTCAATCCAGGTATATGTGGAGAAAAGAAGAAGTTGGCCAATAATGCATCTCCACCTGCCCCTCCTCCAAAATCATGGGTGTGTTGGGAATATACATTTTTCCCTTGAGAGCAGGAACTGTGCCTCTCACATCAGCAACTGCAAAGTGCACAGTGTAAATAAGGGAAGGACTGGGTACAATGGATACATCTGCACTCACATGAAACACCTGGCACAACTGTATCCAAACACCATGGCACATAGGGTCCCCAATGTGAAAACCCCCACACACACCAGAAACCAAGTACTGCAGCTGTCACTATGCCCCTTGTCCACACCCCGCTAAGGACACATGACAACTTGCTGATAGTTTAATAGTAATGATGAATCTTCCCTTCCATCAGCTTAGCATATTCAGTGGGATGGAACCTCCTCAGATCCAGCTTGATGCCCTGCTTGCAAGTCTCCTCCACCACACTGTGGTCAGTGCACCACACAGTGTCAATGGGTTGACACGAACTGCCACATCTTAACGTCTACAGAGTGGCTATCACTTGGCTGTGGGAGGTAACAATGAATGAGGTGGATTGGCAGAAGATGTAATTACCCTAGAGGAAGAAGGTGATGGCGAGCTAGTTGTTTCGCTCGTCATCAAACTTCCAGTCTCTGCCTGGGTTTCTCTATTCTTCCTCCTCTTTGATCTCCGCCTCACCTCTTGTTGCCTTTCTGAAGAGTCAGGGGGTGCAGCAACAGCGGTGCATGATTTCTGTGGTGGACCTGTTCGACTCTGACGAAATTAGGCAATAGTCCAAATTATTCAGCCGAATTTTTAAAAAAATGTAAAATATTCAATAAAAAATGAAAATTAAACAAATAAAAATAAAAAAAATACATTAAACTAAATTAACGATAATACTAAATCTCTGATGAGACAGGAAGGGGTATTTTAGAAACCCCTACACACTTATATATGTATATGTCACATCAAATTAAATCCCTTTCTGCCCTTCAAAAAATGGTATATAATATGTGTTTGTGCAATAAATAAGAAAGATAGGAATTATGGTTGAACACACACATAGCAAAAATTGGCAAAATTGCTTGCGTCCTTATGTGGTTAATATCTACACTTTGCATGAACTGTAAATCACCTGTTTTACCAGATCTATTTTTAGTAGCGTGTAGCAACATTGTAATAGTTTCAGGTGGGAAAGCGATGTGCCGTCTATTTTTAGTAGCATGTAGCAACACTGTAATAGCTTCAGACGGGAAAGCGTCGTCCAAATTTCCGAAATTTACACAGAAATTTCGGACTAGGTCCATTTCGGATTCTGATTTTTTTTTTGTGGGCGGACCTTGGCTTTTGGAACGTCCGAATGATGCCGAATATGTCTAATTCATCCGAATTCCGAAATTAGACAAACTGAATCGCACAAGTCTACTCTGTTTCATGTGTGTTATCAGGGTGGTTGTACCAAGGTGTGTTCCCTCCTTTCTTCTTCTCACTGACTTGTGACAAATTGTGCACAGTGCCATTATTGATGACTGCACTGTGTCTGTCCCAAGAGAAAAATAGTCCCACACCACTGACTTCAGAGGAACAGTGTGGAATGTTAGTATCTGGCTGGCACGGAATGAGAAGAGAAGCCATATGATATTCTAGAATCTGGCTGGCAGGGAGTGAGAAGAGGAGCAGACTCGAATGTTAGTATCTGGTTATTCACAGTAATGATATAGATACACCTGACTGTTGTATGATGGACTCCTACCTAGGTAAGTGCTTCTGTTACACACAGTAATTATATAGATATACCTGACTGCTGTATGATGGACTCCTACCTAGGTAAGTCATTCTGTTACACACAGTCATTATACAGATACACCTGACTGCTGTGTGACGGACTCCTACCTAGGTAAGTCATTCTGTTACACACAGTCATTATACAGATACACCTGACTGCTGTGTGACGGACTCCTACCTAGGTAAGTACTTCTGTCACACACAGTAATTATATAGATACACCTGACTGCTGTGTGACGGACTCCTACCTAGGTAAGTGCTTCTGTTACACACAGTCATTATATAGATACACGTGACTGCTGTGTGACGGACTCCTACCTAGGTAAGTGCTTCTGTTACACACAGTCATTATATAGATACGCCTGACTGCTGTGTGACGGACTCCTACCTAGGTAAGTACTTCTGTTACACACAGTCATTATATAGATACGCCTGACTGCTGTGTGACGGACTCCTACCTAGGTAAGTGCTTCTGTTACACACAGTAATTATATAGATACGCCTGACTGCTGTATGACGGACTCCTACCTAGGTAAGTGCTTCTGTTACACACAGTAATTATATAGATACGCCTGACTGCTGTGTGACGGACTCCTACCTAGGTAAGTACTTCTGTTACACACAGTAATTATATAGATACGCCTGACTGCTGTGTGATGGACTCCTACCTAGGTAAGTACTTCTGTTACACACAGTAATTATGTAGATACGCCTGACTGCTGTATGATGGACTCCTACCTAGGTAAGTGATTCTGTTACACACAGTAATTATGTAGATATGCCTGACTGCTGTATGATGGACTCCTACCTAGGTAAGTGATTCTGTTACACACAGTAATGATACAGATATACCTGACTGCTGTATGATGGACTCCTACCTAGGTAAGTGCTTCTGTTACACACGGTAATTATATAGATACACCTGACTGCTGTATGACGGACTCCTACCTAGGTAAGTGCTTCTGTTACACACGGTAATTATATAGATACACCTGACTGCTGTATGACGGACTCCTACCTAGGTAAGTGCTTCTGTTACACACGGTAATTATATAGATACACCTGACTGCTGTATGACGGACTCCTACCTAGGTAAGTGCTTCTGTTTCACACGGTAATTATATAGATACATCTGACTGCTGTATGACGGACTCCTACCTAGGTAAGTGCTTCTGTTACACACAGTAATTATATACATACACCTGACTGCTGTATGATGGGCTCCTACCTAGGTAAGTGCTTCTGTTACACACAGTAATTATATACATACACCTGACTGCTGTATGATGGGCTCCTACCTAGGTAAGTGCTTCCATTAAACAAATTAAGAAGCTTTGTATTTGTTCCCCTTTTTGTCCTTACAGTGAGGCTGATGTCTGGAACAGAACTGCAGCTCTGCAGAGACAAATAAACAGTCGTATTAATTTCATTGGGGCTTTTATTTCCTTGACCTCTAACATTCAAGAAATTAGATACCCCATTTAAATCAATGGGAATTTGGGGAGTCTTTTATGTGTCCCCTTTGGTGAAGATAGTTGGTCCAAAATGACTTTTACTTCCTCTTCATACATCAGCCTCAATATCGGTTTTTCTTTAGCAGCTGAATGCTACTGGGAAGATGGCATTGGGATTTGGGGAAGAGTGTCTTGTTGACACTGTCATTTAATGTAATGATTCCATCAATAATTGATTGTGTTGTTCTATTCAAGACTGAGATCTCTCATTCCCGCAGGATGGCCGAGCAGTTATTAAGGCTGAAATCCTGGTATTTCTCCACTGAAACATTGCCCTTCTGGGCTACTAGTGAAGTTGTATTTTCATCAAACTTAATCCTTTTTATAATTACTCACCACTGGATCTTGCTGTAAGTAATTCCACGAACAAACCTGTTCCTACTTCACTGACAGCTGTTTTATCTGTTCATATTCTGTCTCAAAGGCTAACAACAGCATCTAGGGGGTTTGAGTCCCTGTTTCATTAACCCTTTGAGTGCCAGAGAGGTAACCAATGCATTGCGTTGCAATGCGTTGGATACCTCTCTGGAACTCAAAGGGTTAATCCACTAGGATGCCAGACATTGCTTCACAATGCGATAGAGACTTCTACAGCATCCAAAGGGTTAAAGAAATTCCATCAAACTACTGTTTTGGATCTAATTCAAATCATTTGAAGAGTTCTAAATCTTTATAATGAAAAAATAAAACAGATATTGTAGTGCCTTCACTGCTGGCAATTGCTTTGTTCAAAGGCACGCCTCCCAACATTTCACATGCCCAGACTGGGACAGACACGTGTTTTAGGTGGTGTTGCTGGGGGTGGAGCTAGTGGGTGGAGCATTACCAGGAATTTTTAGGTTATTTCATTACCTTTTGACACCTCTTTGTGTAACTGAATGAATGATTTAGAGCAAGACCAAAGTAATTTATTCATACAGACTAATTTATAGACACGCATATAAGTTTAAATAAACATTAATGTGAGTTTTATTGCGGTAGAGCAATGTGATATACTTATACACACCACACAGTCTGATCTCCTAAACACAGGGACATCAGGGTGATACACTTATATACACACCACACAGTCTGATCTCCTAAACACAGGGACACCAGGGTGATACACTTCTGTACACACCACACAGTCTGATCTCCTAAACACAGAGACACCAGGGTGATACACTTATATACACACCACACAGTCTGATCTCCTAAACACAGGGACACCAGGGTGATACACTTATATACACACCACACAGTCTGATCTCCTAAACACAGGGACACCAGGGTGATACATTTATATACACACCACACAGTCTGATCTCCTAAACACAGGGACACCGGGGTGATACACTTATATACACACCACACAGTCTGATATCCTAAACACAGGGACACCAGGGTGATACACTTCTATACACACCACACAGTCTGATCTCCTAAACACAGGGACATCAGGGTGATACACTTATATACACACCACACAGTCTGATCTCCTAAACACAGGAGTGATACACTTATATACACACCACACAGTCTGATCTCCTAAACACAGGGACACCAGGGTGATACACTTATATACACACCACACAGTCTGATCTCCTAAACACAGGGACACCGGGGTGATACACTTATATACACACCACACAGTCTGATCTCCTAAACACAGGGACACCAGGGTGATGCACTTCTATACACACCACACAGTCTGATCTTCTAAACACAGGGACACCAGGGTGATACACTTATATACACACCACACAGTCTGATCGCCTAAACACAGGGACACCAGGGTGATGCACTTATATATACACCACACAGTCTGATCTCCTAAACACAGGGACACCAGGGTGATGCACTTATATACACACCACACAGTCTGATCTCCTAAACACAGGGACACCAGGGTGATACACTTATATACACACCACACAGTCTGATCTCCTAAACACAGGAACACCAGGGTGATACACCTATATACACACCACACAGTCTGATCTCCTAAACACAGGGACACCAGGGTGATATACCTATATACACACACCACACAGTCTGATCTCCTAAACACAGGGACACCAGGGTGATATACCTATATACACATCACACAGTCTGATCTCCTAAACACAGAGACACCAGGGTGATACACTTCTATACACACCACACAATCTGATCTCCTAAACACAGGGACACCAGGGTGATATACCTATATACACACACCACACAGTCTGATCTCCTAAACACAGGGACACCTGGGTGGGAAAGAGGGGGAGAGTGATTTAGGTCTCAAAGACTGGGAAGGAGGAGAGGTGGGTGAGAAGTGGGAGAAACAGAGTGAGAAGGAGGAGACGTAGGTGGGAAGTGGGAGGAACAGAGTGAGAAGGAGGAGAAGTAGGTGGGAAGTGGGAGGAACAAAGTGAGAAGGAGGAGAAGTAGGTGGGAAGTGGGAGGAACAGAGTGAGAAGGAGGAGAAGTGGGCGGAGTAATATCCCTGAACCAGTTTTAACACCTTGGATGCTAGAGACATCTTCCAATGTGTTGGATGTGTCTCTAGCAACAAAGGGATCAGTGCCTGGTTTTGGTTCTCTGACCCTGTCCTGGATTCTACTGCCCCTGGTATTGTCTCTAATTTAAAACTGTATCTCAATCCCGCATTTTATGTGCTTATTCATTAAAAGTTTGATAGGTTCTGAGCCTCTCTGCTTGTTAATGTTGCTTATTTCTATAATTCCACGTAGTATTTAGGTGTCAACAATGTCTATTCCGTTGTACAAGGTTTTCTGCTGGTGTTTCACTATACATTACTATGGACAGAGAGCTGGATTTACATCCCAGGTGCCCCAGGGACTCTTAGCTCCACCCATGGACACACCCCCATTCTTCACATGGCCCCACCTACTATTTCATGGAACAGAAAACACCCTTAGCCTATAACAAACACTGACAATGGTGTTTTCTGTTCCAGGAAATAGTAGGTGGCCATGTGAAGAATGGGGGTGTGCCCATGGGTGGGGCTAAGAGTCCCTGGGGTGCCTGGGATGTGAATCCAGCCCTATGTTCATAGTAATGTATAGTGAAACACCAGCAGAAGATCTTGTACAATACACATTGTCCACACCTAAATACTACATGGAATTATATAAATAAGCAACATTAACAAGCAGAGAGGCTCAGAACCTACCAAACTTTTAATGAACAAGCACACAGAATGCGGGATTGAGATACAGGTTTAAATTAGAGACAAAACCAGGGGCAGTAGAATCCAGGACAGGGCCAGAGAACCAAAACAATGGGAAGGAGAATACAGGACAGGGTCAGAGAACAAAAACAAGGTGCAGCAGACTCCAGGACAGGGTCAGAGAACCAAAACAAGGGGCAGTAGAGTCCAGGACAGGGTCAGAGAACCAAAACAAGGTGCAGTAGAATCCAGGACAGGGTCAGAGAACCAAAACCAGGTGCAACAGAATTCAGGACAGGGTCAGAGAACCAAAACAAGGGACAGTAGAATCCAGGACAGGGCCAGAGAACCAAAACAAGGGGAAGCAGAATCCAGGACAGGGTCAGAGAACCAAAACAAAGGTCAGTAGAATCCAGGACAGGGTCAGAGAACCAAAACAAGAGGAAGCAGAATCCAGGACAGGGTCAGAGAACCAAAACAAGGGGCAGTAGAATCCAGGACAGGGTCAGAGAACCAAAACAAGGGGCAGTAGAATCCAGGACAGGGTCAGAGAACCAAAACCAGAGGCAGTAAAATCTAGGTCAGGGTCAGAGAACCAAAACAAGGGGCAGTAGAATCCAGGACAAGGTCAGAGAACTAAAACCAGAGGCAGTAGAATCCAGGACAGGGCCAGAGAACCAAAACCGGGGCAACAGAATCCAGGACAGGGTCAGAGAACCAAAACTAGGGGCAGTAGAATCCAGGACAGGGTCAGAGAACCAAAACCGGGGCAACAGAATCCAGGTCAGGGTCAGAGAACCAAAACCAGGGGCAGCAGAATCCAGGACAGGGTTAGAGAACCAAAACCAGGGGCAGCAGAATCCAGGACAGGGTCAGAGAACCAAAACCAGGGGCAGCAGAATCCAGGTCAGGGTCAGAGAACCAAAACCAGGGGCAGCAGAATCCAGGACAGGGTCAGAGAACCAAAACCAGGGGCAGTAGAATCCAGGACAGGGTCAGAGAACCAAAACAAGGGGCAACAGAAACCAGGTCAGGGTCAGAGAACCAAAACCAGGGACTGTTCCTGAAATCCAGGCACAGTTGGCAGCAATGAGAAATGTGTTGCACAACCCACTGGTCCTGGTAGGGTTAACATTTCCATACCTCTATAGAACTTAGTGAGACATATATACTTTGTAGTAATGGAGAGGTGGGGGTGGACATTTGATTTAAAGTGGACTTTAAATCTATAAATGCACTGGAGGGAGACCTCTCTAGAACTCAAGATGTTAAAAGCCTCACTTAAATAAAAGGGCATTTGGGGAATTTGTATTTGTCCCTCATGTTGTAGTTGGTTTGCTATAGAGTTGCTCAACTTTCATTTAAAGTGATAGTAATATCTCAACTATACTTTAGCTTCGAGTATTATTTACATTTTTATAAACATGTTACTCTATATATATAGTTACTTACAGATGTGTATTTCAAAAGCTATTCAAGATGAAAGTATCCCCCTCCAGCCCCTTTCCCTGCTTCACGCTGCCACTCTGTCTGTCCGGATGGAGAGCCGCGAGGGACAATCTTCAGTAAGTTAAAGGAAAATCCTAGCCTCCTTCGTCAAGGGGGGGGGGCAGGGTTTTCCTTATACTTACTGACTGACAATTGTCTCTTCCTGCATCCGTCCAGTCCCACGATAGGGTGACCACACGTCCCGGAATACCCGGGACTGTCCCTTATTGGGGGTCTGTGTTCCGTGTCCCGGGTCACCCCCCACCGGGACAACAAAGAGTCCCAGAATGGAGCAACACGCACCAGTCCAGCCAGCCAATGAAATGTATTTGCTATATGGTCCTCATTGGCTGGCTCAGGTATGTTGGTGCTGCGAGTGAGACCCGCGGCTGTGGCTCCCGCCGGCAGAGTTCCCACTGGGAACTCTTACTCTGTGTCAGCCTCAGAAAGATGGTCAGCGCCGGCGGGAGCCTCAGCCGCGAGACTAGGGTGACCACATGTCCCGGAATGGCAGAACGGAATTGTGGTCAGCCTATCCCACGACCGGATCACAGATCTAAGGGCAGGAAAGGGGATCCTTTCCTCTTGAATAGCGTTTGAACAACAAATCTATAAGTAACTATACATAGAGCAGCAAAAAATTTTAAATAATATTCGGAGCTAAACTTTAATTGAGGTAATAATATCCTTTTAATACTTTAGCCACAGTATCACCTTATCGTGCCTGAGATGTTTTTTTTTCAGCAGGCTGGGGGAAGCAATTTTTCCTTGCACTCCGCACTTCCTGCACACAAAAGTAATGTTATATTGGTATGTGCTGCACTAAAGTAGTCAGTACTGCACAGCATCACATAAAAGTAGACACTATGCCATAAACTATGTGCATTCTGTATAGTGATTAATGCATAACTTATATTAATTAAAATCCACCCATAGTCTGTCTCAAAAGTATCGAGGTACAAACCAAAAATATTGTAAAATTTAAAAGCCCAGAACCATGCAGTGCTACACTGCCATTTTCTGACTAAAAAAAACATATGTGCAAAGGGCATAACTGAGAAGTGTCTGAATTGATTTTCAATAAAGGTCATACACTCCAATTTGCAAGTTTCTTGGATATAGAAAAAGTGTCATATTTCCTTATTGAGTAGGAAAGAAAAATGTACAGAATAGTTAAAAGGAAACCCTGGACTATTAATGATCGCTGGGTCCCTAAGTCACATCAAAAAGGGATAGCTTAAAGGAATAGTAATGTTTCACAAACAATGCAATGGACAGTGTTATTTCAATACTGTCAGATTTGTAGTTCAAGAGTAACTGAATGATAAAGTATCCCCCTCCCTTCCCTTTTACCTAGTATAAGCCGCCTCCCCTCAGATGTAGAATCTGGTCTCTTGACCGGACAGGTCACAGCAAGGGACAATCTTCTTACTGTGAGCATAAGGGAAACCCTGCCCCCTTGCCAGGTTTTTCAGTTTTTTCCTTATGCTAATTGAAGATTGTCCCTCTCTGCAATCCATCCGGATGGTCTTGCTGCTGTGAAGTGAGCAGTGTTACATCAGTAAAAGGGGCGAGAGGGGGGATACTTTATCATTCAATTACTCTTGAAATACAACTTGGACAGTATTAAAATAACACTCTCCATGGCCCAAATACTATGAAGATTAATTTGAGCTGCTCTTTTTTGTGAAATATTTCAATCTCTTTAAGAAGTAGATGAAAAGCTAAACACTTAAATCAATAGGATACGGTTCAATGGGATGATTCCCTTTTAAACCAATATCAAATCAACTCTCAACCAGCAAGTAGCCCCCTATATTACACCCAACGCGTTTCGCCGCATCACAGGGCTTCTTCAGGGACTCCAATCTCACTTCCTGCATATACACAGCTGAGCACAGCCTCCTGACCAGGAAGTGGGGTTTGCAAAGCAAAGCTGTATTTCCCAGCATAGAAAGTAATAAAATAACATATGATAATTCTGTTTCTTGCACTCTCAGTGAATGATCCAATATATTATTTCAGAAAAGAGTAACTTGAATTTTAAGATTATTGGGTTTTTTTTATCAGCTTCACTGCCTCCTCATATCTTAAAGGTGGCTGCACTTGACGTTTAAACCAGACCCAAATAGGGTGACATTAATTTAAAAAACACAGCTGGAGGCGTAAACTAAGGATTCGTGTCAATGGCCTCTGTCTTTGTGTGTGACACATGTAGTGTTGGTTTATGATTCAGAGAAATGATTAATGTTCAGGGACCTGCAGGTTTCTATGGTATTGAAGTTATTTAGTAATGCAGGAACATGATTTCCCAGCCCTTTGGCTCATTGCCGGAGGAATGTATAAAGCTCTGTCAGTTTCTTTCATGCTTGCCCTCCTGTATCAATTATCACTACAGATACAATAGGGAGGCACTTTTTTTATACACGGTAATTGATTTTGAGCTAATATGGTTTCTTAACCTTTTGATTACCAGAGCAATGTGAAACTCATTGCTTGCAGTGTGTTGACCACACTCCTGGCAATCAAAGGATTAATGATGGGATGCAGGAAACATGCACAATCGCTATTTCCGGTGTGAAAACCACTTGCGAATAGATTTGCGCATGATTTTGTTGAATTGCACATGAAAAATCAAGATTAGCGAACTGCTGCGCATATTTATTTTTTGTGGGATTGGCCAGGATTAAAAAATCTGTGTGAGTGGAATAGCGAATGCGCCTAACGCAAAAAGTGCTATTGCGAACGAATGTATGTGTCTGTGTAGTGTTGTCGTAAAAAATAATATTTTACGAGCAATTCAAGAAGTGTTCGGTGTATGGCTTCCTGGATTAGAACATGCGCAAAATCTATCTGCGTACAAAAAACGCCTTTAGCACATGCGAACGTTTCTTGCATCCCGCCATATGTCCTTGGAGTCAAGAGATATCACCAGTGCATTTGGGTTCCAGAAATGTGTGCATCACACATGCGATAAAATGGGAAACTACACGGATAATCCATGTTAGAGAGGGTTTGGGGTATACTCGTAAACAACTGTAACGGTTTGTTCAACACTCAGACACAGTGGGTTAGGATAAAACACAGTTTTATTAAAACAAACACAATGAGAATTACGCTTGACGGGCTATAGCGTATCTCAGCAGAATAGACAGGTGCAATACAGGACTTAGACTTATGCCTACACAGGCCCAGTATAATAGTAAGTGAGAGAGTTCAGGTCAGGCATGACAGGGTGAAAACCCAGCACAGCATGGGTTATAGTCCCAATAGATATAATCAGTCTCTGATGTGGTGTATTCTCAGTAACGCCCTGTAGGATGGAATAACAGCGATAAGGAGACTGTAGTGCTAGAATGGAGACAGAGCACTATAGATCTGCCGGAGCAGAGCTGAGACTTATACCCCCTGCCGTAGCAGTAAACGGAGGCCACGCAATACTCTGCAAGAGCTATACGGAATAGAGCCAAGGGCACCCTGCCGGTGCAGTAACGGAGGCAACAGTACTCTGCAAGAGCTGAATGGAAACGCAACCACAGGCACACTGCCGTAGCAGTAACGGAGGCAACAGTAGCTCTGCAAGAGTTAACGGAAGGCTCAGCAATAGGTACACTGCCGTAGCAGTAACGGAGGCAACAGTAGCTCTGCAAGAGTTAACGGAAGGCTCAGCAATAGGTACACTGCCGTAGCAGTAACGGAGGCAACAGTAGCTCTGCAAGAGTTAACGGGATGCTCAGCAATCGGTACACTGCTGGAGCAGTAACGGAGGCATCACGGACACACTGTCTGGTAGGCCCAGACAAGTGGAAGTCATAATGTCGCCCAAGCGACACAACGAAGCAGGAACAGGAGAGCTGGCCCGGATCATGGAGCAGGAACGTCAGGCAAGCCGGGTCAGGTCACGGAGCAGGAAGTCAGCCAGGCTGGGTTGAATCACAGAGCAGGAACGTCAGACAAGCCGGGTCAGGTCACGGAGCAGGAACGTCAGCCAGGCCAGGTCAGATCACGGAGCAGGAACCAGAAGTGGAGTAGTCAAACGGACCAAGTCGGTACACAGGAACACAGCAACTCAAGTCAGCACTGGTACAGGAAAACCACGAAAGGGCGCCAGACAGGTGCGGGCGGGCCAAACATAGCTCAGCCAATAGGAGCGCAACACACAGAGACTGACAGAAAGAACAGGCACCGTGATAACAGCAGACCAAACACAAGCGTGTAGCATCACTCAGGTGCTGCAAGAGCCACTAGGGTGTTATGTATAGAAAACAGTATATTATATGGGAATATAATTTTCCCTTTTTATAAATCCTTGGTATGGTCCCCATGCAGAAGTGAGTCAACGTTTGCCCTTTGAACACACCAGTATGTCATGTTTTCACTATATCGCTGTTTGATCACAGGTGGGTAACCAGTGGCACAGTCATTTTGATTGATACACCTGTGCTTAATGCAGAACTTTCACCTTGTATAAAGTTGCCCTCCAATAATAAAGCATATGGCGACTAGCTTCATAATAGTTCTATTAGATCTCAAAAGTACCTGATTTTAAAATAACCCTTAATCTTCGGAGATTGGAAGCCAGGCATCAGCGCAGACATCTTGTCTTAGAGACGTCTGCATGCCTGCGCTGTCAGTTTTGGTCTCCCCTAAGAGGCATTGCACTGTGCCATAAGGCACCGGAAGGGACTGACGGTGCAGGCGCGCAGACGGCACTAAGACAAGAAGCTTGGCTGTCAGTCTCCAAAGATTAAGAACTATTATGAAGCTAGCTGCTATATGCTTAATTATTAGAGGGCGACTTTATATCCTGAAAATCTGACCAGTTAGTATATTCTGCAGGCTGGAGTTGAGAATCAGTGATCTGGAATATGGAGTACAGCTTTGGACACAAATTCTTAAAAGGATAGTAATACTTTATTATTACTATCCCCCATATTGTACATATTTGTAAAATAATGTAATAACCCCCAGATTCATCTCTCAGACCTTTATGGTTTGAGAGATAACTGAAGGCAAAGTTCCCCCCTCCCTCCCCCTTCCCTGAAGTCAGCATTGTACTGACTGCAGGGATATCCGGTCTGACATTCATCATGCGGCTCTGCAGCAGAGCTGCGATCAAGTTACTGACAAATAATTATTTCACTGAAATGATCTTCTCCATGTGCATGCAAACCAAGCACAAACCAAGCACATGTACAAGACCGTTTCAGTGAAATAATTCTTTGTCATTAACGGGATCTCGGCTCTGCTGCAGAGCCGCAAGCCTGTCGTACGACAGACTTCCCCTGCAGTCAGCACAACGCTGACTTCAGGGAAGGGGGAGGAAGGGGGAAATTTGCCTTCGGTTATCTCTCAAACCATAGAGGTTTGAGAGATGAACCTGGGGGCTATTAAATTATTTTACAAATATCTATAATATGGGGGATAGTAATAATAAAGTATTACTATCCCTTTAAGGAAAGACTAAAACCTATTACTAATGCACCCCCCCACACCCAACACATCCACACACATTATTATGACCAGAAAATCCTAATTGCCTTATGGATTTTGTATTTATACCGTTGTTTAAAAGATTACATCAATCGGTCGTGGCTGTCATTAAAGACGGACATGACAGTTACTGTCAGATTTTTCAGATGGAAGAAGGAAGAGAACATAAACCTGATTAATCGATTAGCAACCAGAGGAAAAAAAATACCTTTTACATTTCCACCACTTCAAAGATACTAAAATCTTTGAAAACCATAGGATTTTTAATTACCTAGTTCCAGACTGAGAACAAATAGTACGGCACTGGTATGGGCTGACACAATGTAGAGGTTGCCAAGGAGCACAAACCTACATCTGCCTGTTTTCTTTTTTGAAATGATCTGTCTGCACTAAAATGATAATAACTATTTGAAGAAAAGGAATACAAGTCATACCATTTTGGAAAGTAGACGTTTACACTAAAATTAGGGTTTCACTTTCCTTTGTTCCCATAGACTAGGGGGCACAACTGTGGCTGCCAGTGAACAAGGATGGGGTGTCAGAAAATGGTATGTGTGGTTTTGTGGCTGCTAGGGGGACAAGGCTGAGGTGTCTGACAGTGTATATGTGGTTCTGTGGTTACCAGTGACACGGTGAAACAAGCCTGGAGTGTCTGACAGTATATGTGTGGTTTTGTGACTACCAGTGATCAGTGGGAACAGGCTGCATGTGTAGACCTGTGGCTTCCAATAGAGCAAGGCTGGGAAAGCAAACAGTATATGTGAGGTTCTGTGGCTAGTAGTAAACAGGAGAACATGGTGGGGGAAGTAGACCATGTATGTGCGGTTCTGTGGCTATCAGTAGGACAGTTGATACATCTAGCAAAGCAGACAGTGTATGCATGGGTCTAAGGCCAACAGTGGGCAGTGGAATAAGGCTGTGATGTCTAGCAATGTACGTTAGATTATATGTTACCTGGGATGTAGTAGTGTATGTGGGGGTTATATGGCCACCAGTGGGAAGTGGAATAAGGCTGTGATGTCTAACAGTGTATGTTAGATTATATGTTACCTGGGATGTAGTAGTATATGTGGGAGTTATATGGCCACCAGTGGGCAGTGGAATAACGGTGTGATGTCTAGCAGTGTAAATTAGATTGTATGCTACCTGGGATATCACAGTGTATGTGGGGGTTATATGGCCACCAGTGGGCAGTGGAATAAGGCTGTGATGTCTAGCAGTGTATGTTAGATTATATGTTACCTGGGATGTAGTAGTGTATGTGGTGGTTATATGACCACCAGTGGGCAGTGGAATAACGGTGTGATGTCTAGCAGTGTAAATTAGATTGTATGCTACCTGGGATATCACAGTATATGTGGGGTTGGCTACCAGTGGGCAGTGGTACAAAGCTGGAGAACCAAGCAGGGTGCACGTGTGAGTTCCAAAGTGATGTCAAATGCATTGCAAAGTAAAGCACATTATTAAGACTTCATTGGGGAGGATCAGGACCCTCCTGATACCCCCTCCACCCCCACCCCCCCCACCCCCAGCTATTGAATTCCTAGCCTGTAGCACTGGGCAATCAATAACGGCAACCATGCAGGGGTGTGTTACTGCCCTGCTTCCATGTTACCCGAACTTCTGGGTGGGAGTGTGCAGGATCAAGGAATGTCTCCAAACCACTGGTGACATTACTGAAGTTCAGGTAGCAAGGAGGCAGGTCTGACTGTTCTGTGTAGGGAGCAGGGACAAGAACGCCGACCCCAAGTACCTATGGAACAGTTATTTTGGGGGCACGTTCTATACATGTTTTGCATGTAATTTTCATACAGATGGTTTGCTGAAGAATTGATCATCTTTATCTTGATCAATAACTCCTTTCAGATGTACAGGGGTAAGCTACACACAGCTGACCACTTTGCCACTTGAAGGGTTAGACATAACACTTTCTTGTAGGAACATTATTATTCCATTCTAATAGAATGTTCTAACATCCAGGTTCACATTCTAGGGTCAGTGCCTCCTAGGACAAAACTGAGATAAACAAAGTGACGTTCTAAGAATAAAGTAGAGTAGAAAATATAATAGATTATCTTATGGCATTTTATATTTGCCGTAAACCTCAATGGGGTTCCCAACAGTCCCAGTCAGGGCTGGATTTACATCCCAGACACCCCTAGGGCAAGACACTCTAGGTGCCCTTAGCTCCACCCATATTCACCCCCCCAATCCTCACATGACCCCAACGCCAGTCCCATCCACTATTTCCAGGCACAGAAAATACAACTGGAAAATAACAATATTAGAAAATAAGGCTTAAACTCTGGGTTGCTAGGGATCTTTACAACTCATTGCAAATCAGTGTTGGGAATCACTCTAGCATCCAAGGGGTTAAATAATAGTTAGTAAAGAGGTATAAAATTATTGCAAGGACATTGAGATTGCTATGGCCACGCTCACAATTCAGAATGTGGTGGAATACACAGAACAGCTGAGGCACCGCCCCTTCTAAATTTGGTGCTCTAAGCAGTTGCCTACTCCGCCTAAGGGAATTCCAGCCCTGCTCCCACAAAGGAACCTATTGTACCCCGTGGTCAGAGAGGAGAGACGTGTTCAGGGTGCTTTGCAATGTGTTGCGTACGCCTCTGGCACTCAAACGGTTAAAGTGGAGCTGTCACTTTGTAAAGAGTGTCCAGAATCACTCATACTTATGTTAGTCATTTTTAGTTTCAAACAATAGTTTATGAGCTATTTAGGTGTATTTATTTGTCAGCTTATGCAGCTGATCTAGTACTTCCTGGTAGGAAGTGACAGTTAGCAATGCAGAGCTATGAGGAATGTTTGAGTTCTCCAGTTATGCCTGGGGGACTTACACTAACTGACAAATAAATAAAGCTAAATATCTTATAAACTATTGTTATACATTTTTACAATTGCCTAACATAAATATAGTCTGTTTTGGAAAGCACATTCAGAACTACCTAGATATTACAAAGTGACATTTCCACTTTAATAGGATCCAAAATATTTATATTTGGGGGGGGCCTCTGCTCACAATTCCACAAGGGGCCTCAGGGATTCCTAAAACTGCCCAGAAATTGTGCATGTGTTGAATAAATTTGCAAATATATGCCACAAATCTGATTTAATAACTGGACATGTCCAAAATGTCAGTGAGAGGAATAGCAGTTGAGCCTAATTCAGCAAAATAAATAGCCATCTTTTTATGCATCTGGCTAATTGCACCATTAATTTAGGAACATGTTCTATTCAACATCAAGGTGTTATCAAGGCGTTAGCAAAATTTTAATAACGCAGAAAGTTAAAGGGAAAGTAATATTTCCAAATTACTAATACCCATATTGTAGCTATGCTAAAAACAAATGTATTGCCCCCAGTGTCATCTCTCAGACCCTTATGTTTTGAGAGATAATAGCGCTCAAAGTTCCCCCTCCCTCCCTTTTCTCTGAACTCAGCGTTCTAGCTGACTGCAGGGATATCTGGCCTTATGTGCATCAGGCGGCTTGCAAACCAAGCGCACATAGAAGACCGTTTCAGTGAAAGAATTCTTTTTTATAAATGAGATCTCGGCAATGCTGCAGAACCACCTGATGCACATAAGACTGTCGTATGACAGCTTCCCCTGCAGTCAGCTAGAACTCTGACTTCAGGGAAGGGGGAGGGAGGGGGGAACTTTGCTCGCTGTTATCTCTCAAACCATAAGGGTTTGAGAGATGACACTGGGGGCAATACATTTCTTTTAGCATAGCTACAATATGGGGATTAGTAATTTGGAAAACATAGGTAATGTTACATTTCTTGCATGAGCTCTAAGTCACCTTAAAGGGATAGAAATACTTCATTTTATCCTTATTTTATTTTGTAGGCATTAAAAAACATGAAGAACGATATAAGTCTTATTGCTCAAACCTTTATGGTTTGAGAGATATTCACAAGCAAAGTTTCCCATCCCGCCCCTTTTACCTAGTGTAAGCCATCTCTTCTCAGATGTGGAATCCAGTCCATAGACCAGACAGATAACAGCAGGGGACAATCTTCTTCCTATGAGAACAATGAAAGCCCTGCCCCCCTTAACAAGCTTTTCATCTTTTTCCCTTATCTTAATTGAAGATTGTCCCTCTCTGCAATCTACCTGGGCACCTCCCTTCTGATCTGGCTGAGCAGTGTTACATCAGTAAAAGGGGCGGGAGGGGGATACTTTGTCATTCAATTACTCTTGAACTACAACTCTGACAGAATTGAAATAACACTCTTCAAAGTCCAAATACTATGATGATTAATTAGAGCTGCTTTTATTATGAAACTTTACTATCCCTTTAAGTGGAATTCTTTGGCCAAGGATGTAGTAATGGCCAATACAATGGATAGATTTAAGAGAAGACTAGATGCATTTCTTTCTAGAGGGAACATGCAATGTTATACTGTATATTAGTAGGTAAAACAGGAAGTTCCGGTAAATAAACTAATATTCATTTGTGGCAGGAAGGCTTCTATAATCCTCTTTTTTCTGGGTTGTGAGGCAAAGGTTGAACTTGATGGACTTTTATCTTTTTTCAACCTAATTTACTATATCGCATCAAAATAAATAAATAAATAAAGCCAGTTTGCAAAGCTTCTAGTGTTACAATGGCAAAGAAGAGAAGACTGTGCTCTCCCAAGCTGTCCTCTAATGGGGAGAGTCTAACAGCACACCAAGAGGTAACTTTACCCTCAGACACAACTAATTAGCATATGGTGCAGGTAATTAGCATAGGATGCCACAATGTGCCACCAAATCCTAATGGTTACTTTCTCAAAAAGATTTATTTTACAGAAAAATGGAAAGCACAACATAATAGGCACATTTTCAACTTTTATAAAATGGAATCTAAAAAATAAACTTGTTTAGGACCACTTTAAGAAGACTTTGCGTATTTTTTTTTGGGGGGGTGATTTAAGGTTCGGAGGCACTGCCCCTTTAACTCTTGCAGCGCCAGAGGGTTGTTGCTTGCCCCTGTGGCACTCGAAAGGTTGAATGTTAACATTCATCTGGTTTACATAATCTAAAACAATAAAGCTGACCTCAGTAGGTTATAACACAGAGAGCAAACAAGTCAGCAGTTAAATCGTTGTGGTAGATTAATTCTAATTAAATCACATTTGCTTGGTATGTGTCCAATCTTATCTGTGCACGGTCCACTACTGAGACTTAAAACAAAGTGTTCAGAAGAGAACAACCCGGTCCAGGAGCGATGATGATCAGGTAGTGTGAAGGGGATATTTATTTTGGATGATAACAGATAAGCAGTAGATTCTACATGAAAGTTCACACTGGAAAATACACGGAATGATCAATGTTTTCTAATCAAATCCTGATTTGTTCAGAGGTTTAGAAAAACTTGTTTGATCCTGAGCGAAAAATCCTTGTGAAAGATTTACTGGGTTTTTTGTATAGTGCTGCGTTGTTAAAGGGATAGTAATACTTAAAATGTAAAAAAATATATATGTTGTAGGGTTTATCCCCCTGAGTAAAACAAGGGAACTCCCACTGCTGAGAGATATTTTATTAAAAAATTATAACAGCTCAAACTTGAATTTTTTAGGTGCAATATCACAGTGGCCAGAAAATATACAGTGGCGCTGTTGCTACAGCATCCTATGGACTGCTCTGGTCCATAGACCATAAATCTCCATAGGATGGTGTAGCAACAGCGCCACTGTAAATTTTCAGGCCACTGTGATATTGCACCGAAAAAATTCAAGTTTGAGCTGTTATAATCTATATATATATAAAAGAGAAAGGCTCATAACATAATTTATGTCTCCTCAGGAGACACACACACCCAGGGGCGGCAATAAGAAGGGGTTACTGCTCCCATTGAGTAATTCAATAGGGGAGTGATTTTCACACCAATTGCAGTGGCCGAAGGCCACTGCTATTGGTGTGAAAATCATGCAGGGAGTTGGCCCGCCCCCACTATGCAGCCCGCCCACCACTATCAAAGTCAGAAAAAAAACAATATGGCCACCACTTGCTCCTACACCACAGACAAACACACACATGCCCCACTCCCACAGCACCAAACACACACACATGCCCCACTCACACAGCACCAGACACACACACACATACATGCCCCACTCACACACACAGCACCACACACACAAAAGCCACAAAGAAATATGGCTGACACACACACACACACACAGTTACTCACCCTGACTCCCAGTGGCCTCAGCAGGACCTGTACTACAGCCACTGAGGAACAAAATGGCACTCAAAGGGTTAAGGTAGGTCCTCATTGCTCAATTATTTCTTCACTGTCATCATTTGCCATACAACACAGAGGACAGACAGACATCAGGGACACACTTAACCCACTGACTGCCACAGGGTTGTGTATCAAGTTTTACCCCTCAGGGAGTGTGTTCAAACCCCTCAAACTGTTAACTTGCATTTCCCTCCCACTTGTCCTCCTTCCCCAGCCTATTACTAACACTTTTCAACATTTCTCTTAAGCCCCGCCCCCTACTCGTTATTAAGCCCCGCCCCCTTTAACCCAAATTGCCCCATTGCTCTCTCCACATCAGCACCACATGAGGGACTCCACAAGTAAAAGTTCCCAGGTATTACACACACATGCCCCACTCACACAGAACCAAAAACACACACAAAGCCAGAAAGAAATATGGCTGACAAACACACACACACACACACACACCACACACAGTCACTCACCCTGACTCCCAGTGGTCTCAGCAGGACCTGTAGTATAGCCACTGAAGGGTGCTGCATCACCAGGGGAACAAAATGGCACTCAAAGGGTTAAGGTAGGCCCTCATTGCTGAATTATTTCCTCACTGTCATCATTTGCAATGCAAGACACAGGACAGACAGCCATCAGGTACACACTTAACCCACTGACTGCCACAGGGTTGTGTATCAAGTTTTACCCCTCAGGGAGTGTGTTCAAACCCCTCACACTTTAAACTTGCATTTCCCTCCCACTTCTCCTCCTTCCCCAGCCTATTACTAACACTTTTCCACATTTTTCTTAAGCCCCGCCCCTACTCGCAATTAAGCCCCACCCACTTTTAACCCAAATTGCCACATTTGTCTCTCCACATCAGCACCACATAACTCCCCTTCAGAGACAACACAAATCAAAGTTCCCAGGTATGAACACACTTCCCACTGCTATTTAACTCTGACATGCCTCTCTATAACTTAACAATTTGAGTGCCAGAGGGGTGCACAACTCATGCGTGCATGTGTTTCTGCGCATATATGTTGTGTGTGTACATCTCTGCTACATATTTGTGTGCATATGTGCATCTCCGTTGTGTGTGAATGTCTTTTGCATGTGTCTGCCGCTCACTGTGTGCATGTGTCTGCCGGTGTGTTGCATATATCTGTGTTTATCAGTGTGTCTACATTTCACACACATGCGCCCAACAGTTATAACATGATGGCCAATGCCGTCCCACATAGTGTATAAGCGCCCAAGTGTCACTTAACCCTTTCACTGCCAGAGGACTATACAACTCATTACACAGCAATGTGTTGCGTACCTCTCTCACTCTCAGAGTTAAAGTGCTTCACTCCAACCAGCTGCTACACTAGGTCTGTATAATGCAGTGACCCTACAGCCCTGTATTTCATGTCTACTTCACTGTCTATGTACAGTCATTTCTCCCCCTCACCCATTACTTTACTGTAACACTTCACTGTCCCTCCTCTCCTCAATCTCTCATCTCCTCCTCCCTTGTCACCCCCACTCACCTATCCCCTAGCCATTCATCCATAGTCCCAATCTGGCCATTTTAGTCCCACATCACTATTACATTATCTATCACTGCATCTGTCACTTAACCCTCTGTCTGCCAACCTATTTCTTCAAATGTACTGCCGTATCCACTGCTGTAATCTAAATTATTCCTTTACTCACAAACATCTTCTCACTGCGACCTTCACCAAGTACATAGCACACTCACTTCAACTGTATGGATACAAGACCTTATTCATCAAGTAACACAGCACACTCACTTCAACTGTAAGGATACAGGGCCTTATTCATCAAGTAACACAGCACACTCACTTCAACTGTAAGGATACAGGGCCTTATTCATTAAGTAACATAGCACACTCACTTCAACTGTAAGGATACAGGACCTTATTATCAAGTAACACAGCACACTCACTTCAATTGTAAGGATACAGAACCTTATTATCAAGTAACACAGCACACTCACTTCAACTAGGCTTGCCACCCAGCCGGTATTTTACTGGCACAGCCGGTAATTAGGACCTTAGAGCCGGTGCTGGTATATCTACCGGTATTTGTTTGTGCGACGTGTCCAGAGTCAGTCTCCTCCACTCAGCCCTATATGCCAGCTGCTCATGTGGCTCACTTAAAGTCGTCAGCGTCCACGCACCATCACCAGCCAATGAGTGAAGAGTATTTGGACATCAGTGGTCCTCATTGGCTGGCTGGTGTGTCACGCTTGCCTGGTGTATGTGTGTGAGTCTTGTGACTGACAACGGGGAGTCAGGGATTGCGGCAGTATGCAGGCGCTGTGAGAGTGTCAGTGCTCAGAGACTGTGGTGCACTGTGCACAGGAGGCAGTCTGGTCGGAATCCACTGGACCACTCCATGTCTGCTGCCTACACGGTTCAGCTCATCCTCGGTCTCTCCTGCTCCCCGGCTCCAGCCCTGCCAGAACTTGGAAGTAAACAGCACCGCCCTCAACACGCACACACTTCCTTGGTATGACGTGACAGAGGTTGGTAGAAGGCCAGAAGAAGCGGGCCTAGTGTTAATAATCCCTTATTGGTAGGCACTCAGTTGTCCTTGGCCAAGTGTAGGCAACCTACAGCTCTTCAGCTATAGCTGACTGGTGAAGAGGATGGGAGCTGTTTTTTAACAAAGTTAAACCATCCCCAAACATGTATTTACAACTTAAAAAAGTGCTACAGCCCATCTGCGAAAAACTTAGAAAAAAAAATATATTACAGTATGTAACTGATGACCTTTATGATGGTCGCTCTGCTTTATTTTACAAAGATACATATGGTTACTGAGACAGTTCAGGGCATTTCTGTGATGAATCTTAGCAATAACAGATAATGTCACCGCTTCAATTGTCTTAATGGGATGTAGATATTTGTGTATTTAAGATCTTAGTGATTTGTACAGGTAACACAATGTGCATCTATGTCACACCTGTAGTACACATGTACTGAGCGAGAAAAGTAAGTAAATGTTGTGTCCTGTCTGTGTAAAAACACTGGGCCTTATATGTACAGGCAAAGTAGATCCGTTCTGGGCAAACCATCTGCACTATAGAGGGCAAATAGGGCCTTCAATGCAGTGCAATGTATTCCAGTATTCAAGCAACTTGACTAAGCCTCAAAGGCTTAATTGGGAGGTCTGATCACCTTTGTGTGTAGGGGGTCCTTCACCACTCTGGCCTGGGAGAGCTTAGTTTGAGAGAGAGAGAGAGAGAGAGAGTGAGTGCTTAGTCTGAGAGAGACAGAGAGTGCTTAGTCTGAGAGAGAGAGACAGAGAGTGCTTAGTCTGAGAGAGAGAGAGTACTTAGTCTGAGAGAGAGTGAGTGCTTAGTCTGAGAGAGACAGAGAGTGCTTAGTCTGAGAGAGTGAGTGCTTAGTCTGAGAGAGAGAGTGAGTGCTTAGTCTTAGAGAGAGTGAGTGCTTAGTCTTAGCGAGAGTGAGTGCTTAGTCTTAGAGAGAGTGAGTGCTTAGTCTGAGAGAGACAGAGAGTGCTTAGTCTGAGAGAGAGAGACAGAGAGTGCTTAGTCTGAGAGAGAGAGAGTACTTAGTCTGAGAGAGAGTGAGTGCTTAGTCTGAGAGAGACAGAGAGCGCTTAGTCTGAGAGAGTGAGTGCTTAGTCTGAGAGAGAGAGTGAGTGCTTAGTCTTAGAGAGAGTGAGTGCTTAGTCTTAGCGAGAGTGAGTGCTTAGTCTTAGAGAGAGTGAGTGCTTAGTCAGAGAGAGAGAGAGTGCTTAGTCTGAGAGAAACAGAGTGCTTAGTCTAAGAGAGAGAGTGAGTGCTTAGTCTGAGAGAGAGAGTGAGTGCTTAGTCTTAGAGAGAGTGAGTGCTTAGTCAGAGAGAGAGAGAGAGTGCTTAGTCTGAGAAAGACAGAGAGTGCTTAGTCTGAGAGAGAGAGAGTGCTTAGTCTGAGTGAGAGTGTGTGCTTAGTCTGAATGAGAGTGCTTAGTCTGAGAGTGGTCATGCAACATTGAGTGGTTCTGCCCCTTTTTTGGCTCCTCCCTTTTGTGACTCCGCCCTCACACAGCTATGGCCGGTATTTTTTTTAGGAAAAGGTGGCAACCCTAACTTCAACTGTAAGGATACAGGGTCTTAGTCATCAAGTAACACAGCACACTCACTTCAACTGTAAGGATACATGGCCTTATTCATCAAGTAACACAGCACACTCACTTCAACTGTAAGGATACAGGGCCTTATTCATCAAGTAACACAGCACACTCATTTCAACTGTAAGGATACAGGGCCTTATTCATCAAGCTGAAGAGCTGCAATTAAAACATTTTTTACAACTCTTATCAGCATATCTACATCCCACTGCGTCTGTCACACACTGTCTGCATATGTGACATACGTCCATGTATGTGTGTGTCTCTCTGTTTGTATGCGTTTCACAGTGTGTGACACTCTCTGTCTCTTTAAGTGCGTGTCTGTAACACTGCATATTTCTGTTTCACACAATGTCCCTCTGTGTAAATAATATGATGGGCAACGCCGTCCCACATTGCTAGTATGGATATATATAGACTGGGGAAATACCATACAGGGTTAAAGAGGAGAAACTGAAGCAACTCAGTCCTTGATTAGCCAACGCCCAGGATATGATAACAGTCTCTTGATGGTGAGAAAGGACTATAGTGTCTGCACTGAATCACTCTCAAGGTAGTAAACTGGAGCACACCTATTGCCCAGAGCTGAGCCAATACCACCACCGTGGGATTTGGAGGAACGCTACTGCTAGAGCTGAAGAGACCAGAACCTGAATCGCCCTTAACGTACACTCGGTAGTAACCCTGCGTGTGACAACGGGATTGCGTCCAAACACCCTTAGGATGCCAAGATAGACGGATACTGCACAATCTATAGTGAGCCGGAGCACTGGGAAGTGCAGAGGATAATGTACACCCTGAGCGTTAGTGAAACACAGCCAGGACACCCTTCCAGTGTCGCACAGAATCCACACTGCAAGAGCGGACAGGCTACCAGTGCCAACCGGCGCGGTCACGGTGCACACCGAACACCGGAACGGACAGTGCTCTGCGAGTGATGGTTTGGCTAGGTCTTACAGGCTCAAATCGTAACAGGCACTAAGGTTAACCAGAGGCTTGGCAAGTGTATATGAGGCACGTAACCGTAGACTACAGGCACTGCACTGGTTAATATGGTTCGGTATAGGAGAGGACATCTCAGCAGACAGCGGAATGATATAGCAACCTCAGGCAACAGCTCGGTAGAGAGAGAGAGGATCAGCGAGATACCAGACAGTTCAGAATGTTGCCGGAGCGACCAGAGCTACTCAGGAACATTGGAACAGCACACAGGACTGGAACGTCAACCGGAACAGGATCGATACGGTAGCAGGAACATCAGCCGGAAAACGGGTCAATCACGGAGCAAGGTCGTCAGCCAGAACCGGATCAAACACGAAGCAGGATCGTCAGCCAGAACCGGGTCAAACACGGAGCAGGGTCATCAGCCAGAATCGGGTCGATCACGGAGCAGGGTCGTCAGCCAGAACCGGGTCAATCACAGAGCAGGATCAGTAGAATAGTCAGATAAGCCGGATCGGTACACAGGATACTCAGGAACTCAGCAATGAGGCGCAGGATCAGGAACGCCACGAAAGGGCAACTGACAAGTGCCCAAGAGCCAGTATAAAAAGGAACATCCTGGGCGGGCCAATCAGCCTCCTCCAATGCACAGGTAACACAGCTAAGATTGACAGGGAATCACGGGGACCGTGATAACTGCCCACCCATTTCTCCTCCTTCCCACCCTGTTCTGCCCACTTCCCACCCGTTTCTCCTTCTTCCTACTCTGTTCTGCCCACTTCCCACCCATTTCTCCTCCTTCCCACCCTGTTCCTCCCGCTTTTCCTCCCTCCCACCCATTTCTCCTCCTTCCCACCCTGTTCTGTCCACTTCCCATCCACTTTATGAAATGATGATAAGCTCTGCCCACCCAGTTCAGTCCTACCACCTTTATTATGGAAGTTGTGTACTCCAGGAGCTGAAGAGGATGAGTTCCAAGGTCTGGATATCAGCCTCGCCAAGTCATTATATAAGTGGACAAATCTGTTTGCGTTATGAAGGACACCTACATAATTGTCAACATTCACTAATTAAATGAGAGATTTAAAGGAGAAGTAACACATTCTAATAATATCAGCTCCCCCACTCACATTACTATGACAAAAAATCCTAATGATCCCTACAAATTTTTCTCTTGTGCCTTTGATCAATAGGAAACATCCACAGTCAGAAGTGGATGTCATCTCCATGGAAGCGGATATCACAAGCTGGCATCACAAACTGAAGCAGTCATCAGTCTATTTAAAGTGGAACTTTCAGCTATTAACAAGTACCCTTGCAGTCATTAAGCATATGGCAACTAGCTTGAAAATTCATGTCTTACCTATAAAAAATGGCAGATTCTAATGAAATCTTTACTCTTTACAGACTGACGGGCAGGATAGTGCGGTCTGCGTGCCTGCGCCGTCAGTCCCTTCCGGTTACCTTGTGGCACAGTGCAGTGCTACTCAATGGAGAATGGGTCTGAAAGCACAGGCGCGCAGACAAGATGTCTGCTCTGTTACCTGGCTTCTGGTCTACAAGCGGTAAAGATTTCTTTAGAATCTGCCACTTTTTATAGTTAAAGGGATAGTAATACTTAATTATTACTAATCTCTATATTAAAGTCCTATTAAAAATAAATGTATTGCCCCCAGTGTCATCTCTCAAACCTTTATGGTGTGAGAGATAATCGCTCCTAAAGTTGCCCTCTCCCTCCCCCTTCCCTGTAGTCAGCGTTCTAGCTGACTGCAGGGAAGCCTGTCGTACGACCGACTGGCGGCTCTGCAACACACCCGCGATCGCGTTAATAAAAAAGAAATCTTTCACTGAAATGGTCTTCTATGTGGGCTTGGTTTGCAAGCACACGTAGAAAACCGTTTTAGTGAAATATTTTTTTTTTATTAATGCGATCACGGCTCTGCTGCAGAGCCGCCTGATGATCGTAAGACCGGATTTTCCTTCAGTCAGCTACAACGCTGACTTCGGGGAAGGGGGAGGGAGAGGGCAACTTTAGGAACGATTATCTCTCAAACCATAAATGTTTGAGAGATGATACTGGGGGCAATGCATTAATTTTTAATATTACTTTAATATAGAATACATTTATTTTTAATATTACTTTAATATAGGGATTAGTAATAATTAAGTATTACTATCCCTTTAAGAAATGTATTTTCAAGCTAGTCGCCACATGCTTAATGAATGCATGGCGACTTATCAATAGCTGAAAGTTCCACTTTACCCCTTTTAGGACCAAAGAGTTGCACAATACATTGCTAACCAATGCCTTGTACACCCCTCAAGTGCTTTGCGTACCCCTCTGGCACTCAAAAGCAATCAAAGGGTGAAAGGGACAAGATCACACGTGCAGCGTGCAGAGTTTTATGTCCTATGGTCCTGCCAGCAACAGCAATGTCCTCCTCCACGGTCGCAAAATCCATGACGGATTGAAGATGTTACCTCTTAACAGAGGCACAAGGACAAAATCCATAGAGTGAATTACGATTGTCTAGCCATAGTAAGGTAGGTGTGGAGTTATTAGCTGCTACTTCTCCTTTAAATTGAGCCCTGCTTAGTGCTACCTGCAATGCCTTCATGTACTGGAACAAGGAATCAGAGACATGGAAGGAGACGTGTAGAACTCGAGAAGAATTACCGAAGTACAGATCTAAAATTAACATTGTGGATAACTTTGTTCATAGCTTCAACCCAGTTCTCACAAAACCCAAAGGGTGAGATCAAACATCTAAACCTACTGATCTTTGAAGATCAAACACTGAGCACTGGATAGTCAGAGCTACGTAGAATATGCCGCAAGCAGTAATCCCAAACCTGTGTACTGTACTCAAAAAGAACACAGTGCCAGGTTCTCTGAACTGATAGACTAAAATGAGCTGGGACGGAGATGTACTAAGGTGTGATAAAGAGGAGATAACTTCTCCAGTGAGATAAACTCTCCAGTTCCTATGTTATTCTGTGGGATAGCTTAGTTATAGACTACAGGGGAGGTGTACTAAGGTATGATAAAGAGGAGATAACTTCTCCAGTGACATAAACTCTCCAATTTCTATGTTATTCTATGGGAGAGATTTAGTTATAGACTATAGGGGAGATGAACTAAGGTGTGATAAAGAGGAGATAACTTCTCCAGTGACCCTAAGGGTAACAGGGTAATCCAGACGTGGACCCCTTGCTCACAGTGCCTAGAGAGATCAGCTGCACCTCGCTGATGAGGCCCAACAAGGCCGAAACGTACGTCTGGGGTTGGCTGGTTCTCTTGTTCAGAGAGGAATTGCCTGGCACTTTGTGGCTGTACTGCCTTTTGGTAGGATCAGTATGATGTGCTTCAGGATATTTCCTATCTGTGAAAGGCACTAGTGAGCTAAAAGAGATTGCACCCTGGGTTGGATACTTATCCTATAGAGCCTCATCATTTCGAGGGCAGGCTCGTTCCTAGTTGAGCGTCTCTAACTAGCTCTTTTGCTTTAGTTATAGACTACAGGGGGAGATGTAAAAAAGGTGTGATAAAGAGGAGATAACTTCTCCAGTGTGATACACTCTCCAGTTCCTATGTTATTCTATGGGAGATCTTTAGTTATAGACTACAGGGGAGATGTACTAAGGTATGATAAAGAGGAGATAACTTCTCCAGTGTGATACACTCTCCAGTTCCTATGTTATTCTATGGGAGAGCTTTACTTATAGACTACAGGGGAGATGTACTAAGGTGTGATAAAGAGGAGATAACTTCTCCAGTGTGATACACTCTCCAGTTCCTATGTTATTCTATGGGAGAGCTTTAGTTATAGACTACAGGGGAGATGTACTAAGGTGTGATAAAGAGGAGATAACGTCTCCAATGAGATAATTCTCCAGTTCCTATGTTATTCTATGGGAGATCTTTAGTTATAGACTACAGGGGAGATGTACTAAGGTGTGATAAAGAGGAGATAACGTCTCCAATGAGATAATTCTCCAGTTCCTATGTTATCCTATGGGTGAGTTTTAGTTATAGACTACAGGGGAGATGTACTAAGGTGTGATAAAGAGGAGATAACTTCTCCAATGAGATAATTCTCCAGTTCCTATGTTATTCTATGGGAGAGATTTAGTTATAGACTACAGGGGAGATGTACTAAGGTGTGATAAAGAGGAGATTACTTCTCCAGTGAGATAAACTCTCCAGGTCCTATGTTATTCTATGGGAGATCTTTAGTTATAGACTACAGGGGAGATGTACTAAGGTATGATAAAGAGGAGATAACTTCTCCAGTGTGATACACTCTCCAGTTCCTATGTTATTCTATGGGAGAGCTTTACTTATAGACTACAGGGGAGATGTACTAAGGTGTGATAAAGAGGAGATAACTTCTCCAGTGTGATACACTCTCCAGTTCCTATGTTATTCTATGGGAGATCTTTAGTTATAGACTACAGGGGAGATGTACTAAGGTGTGATAAAGAGGAGATAACGTCTCCAATGAGATAATTCTCCAGTTCCTATGTTATCCTATGGGAGATCTTTAGTTATAGACTACAGGGGAGATGTACTAAGGTGTGATAAAGAGGAGATAACGTCTCCAATGAGATAATTCTCCAGTTCCTATGTTATCCTATGGGTGAGTTTTAGTTATAGACTACAGGGGAGATGTACTAAGGTGTGATAAAGAGGAGATAACTTCTCCAATGAGATAATTCTCCAGTTCCTATGTTATTCTATGGGAGAGATTTAGTTATAGACTACAGGGGAGATGTACTAAGGTGTGATAAAGAGGAGATTACTTCTCCAGTGAGATAAACTCTCCAGGTCCTATGTTATTCTATGGGAGATCTTTAGTTATAGAATACAGGGGAGATGTACTAAGGTGTGATAAAGAGGAGATAACTTCTCCAGTGAGATGAACTCTCCAATTCCTATGTTATTCTATGCGAGAGCTTTAGTTATAGACTACAGGGGGGGATGTACTAAGGTGTGATAAAGAGAAGATAACTTCCCCAGTGTGATAAACTATCCAATTCCTATGTTATTCTATGGAAGAGATTTAGTTATAGACTACAGGGGAGATGTACTAAGGTGTGATAAAGAGTAAATTACTTCTCCAGTGAGATAAACTCTCCAGTTCCTATGTTATTCTATGGGAGATCTTTAGTTATAGACTACAGGGGAGATGTACTAAGGTGTGATAAAGAGGAGATAACTTCTCCAGTGAGATAAACTCTACAGTTCCTATGTTATTCTATGGGATATCTTTAGTTATAGACTACAGGGGAGATGTACTAAGGTGTGATAAAGAGGAGATAACTTCTCCAGTGTGATAAACTCTCCAGTTCCTATGTTATTCTATGGGAGAGCTTTAGTTATAGACTACAGGGGAGATGTACTAAGGAGTGATAAAGAGGAGATAACTTCTCCAGTGTGATAAACTCTCCAGTTCCTATGTTATTCTGTGGGAGAGCTTTAGTTATAGATACAGGGGAGATGTACTAAGGTGTGATAAAGAGGAGATAACTTCTCCAGTGAGATAAACTCTCCAGTCCCTATGTTATTCTATGGGAGAGATTTAGTTATAGACTACAGGGGAGATGTACTAAGGTGTGATAAAGAGGAGATAACTTCTCCAGTGAGATAAACTCTTCAGTCCCTATGTTATTCTATGGGAGATCTTTAGTTATAGACTACAGGGGAGATGTACTAATGTGTGATAAAGAGGAGATAACTTCTCCAGTTGATAAACTCTCCAGTTCCTATGTTATTCTATAACATATGAGAGTTGGTACTGTGTTAGCCGTAGAAATACAGGAGGCAAATATAATCAGGTTGATATCTTTATTGTCTAACTAAGCAGATTTAGGATGCAAGCTTTCAAGACCTCTTAGGTCTCTTCCTCAGGCATGTTAAACAGATCAATATGAAAACATCTCTTCTATAAAAGTACGCATTGCATTGTTTAGCATGTAAATCAGATCTTATCTGATTTCTGATCTTATCTGATTTCCAATACAGTGTTAACCCTTAGAAAGCCACAGAGGTACGCAGCAAATTGCTTTGCAATGCATTGCATACCCTTTTGGAATTCAAAGGTTTAAAGTGGAAGTAAAACCTCCAAATACCAAATTAACACTTACCTGTGTATGGCCAGAAAACCCCAGTGTCCATTCAGCATTGTTTCATGGTTTCTGATTCAAGAGATAACATTTACAATCATTGTTGATGTCATGTTCATAGAGGCAGACATGACAGTTGCTGTCAGGACAACGGGACACAAACTCTGACCACTACACATGGTAATCCTAACCCTTTAAAGACACATTGCTTTGGGATGCTTTGCACCTCCACCTGGTCATTAAAGGGTAAGTAGGCTCACAAACTGTTCCTGCTTCCATTTAAACTGCGTGTTGTGGGTTGGATACCACTCTGGCACTTAGAGGCTTAAAAAAAACAGTCATGTCTGCCTCCATAGCCGTAACATCCATGTTTTGAATATAAACATAAGGCTAAATTTCCTAGGGATTTTCTGTATATAGTAAGGTAAGTGCAGTGGTTATTGTTAGTAGGTATTACTTCACCTTTAAAATACTGCCCTTATTAAAATAATAACCCTTCTCTTTAATTTTTTCCTGTCTTCGTTTAAGACCATATTCTGATCTAGCACCAATTACTGCAGCTGTCAGGTGTGTTCCGCGCCAGCGAGGCTCATTCTCTCTCGATTTCATGCAGCAAACTATTTTTTTTAAGCCTTCCCAATTAAGCATTGGCTGAGTGGCTGGGAGTGGAGTCGGCCTCTGTTACTTTCCTCCAGCCACTTGTCACTAAATGCAAGATCTCCTAATGCACAGAGTGGGCTGAAGCACTACCGAATGGAAAGGTCAGGATCTTACTAAAATTTGTCCAGTCTATTTTTAGCCAAATGGAAAAACAACATGACTATCGAGTGAGAGATTTTGAAGCGTTGCCTTCCGCTTTCTCTGCGCGGCCAATAAAGAGGATTTGGATGAATACTGAACACCCATTGTATGAATGGAGTAAAGAGCACATTCAGATAAACTGCGTCTTGCTCTTTCAAACTATTATTATTAGAATTATTATTGTTTTAACTCTTTGGGTACCAGAAGGGTACGCAATGCATCGCAAAGCTATGCTTTGCGTACCTCTCTGGCACTCAAAGGGTTAACATAAGGCTAGCAACATAAGGCTAGCACATTAACCTATTGATTGCCATGGAGCAAATAATACATTGCAAAGCACCCCGATAGCACTCAAAAAAAGTTAAAGAGGAAACAGGAGATATCTTAACCCCTTGATACCAATGATTTGATTCACAGGTCTAATTTGTTTTACAGACAATTCAACTCTGTCTATGTGTTGGACTAGCCACCGTACTAGATGCTCAAAGTGTTAAAATAAATAGATTCTGGGGAATTTACCTTTGTATTGTAGCGGCACATTGTGATAATTAGTTATGTTCCACACCAAACATAAATCTTGATCAGTGGTTCGCAACCCGTGCCCTCAGTGGCCACTAACAAACCAGGATTTGAGGATTTCCTTATGAAAGCACAGGTGAGTTAATCAGTGTGAATGAGCCTCTGATCAACACACTTGTGCTCTAGCAGGGGAATTCCTAAGTCCTGGCCTGTTAGTGGCCACTGAGGGCACGGGTTGAGAACCCCTGATCTAGATGGGCTGTTAACCCTTTGAGTGCCAGAGGTTTGAGCAATGCATTGCATACCCCTCTGGCACTCGAAGGATCACAGAGACAATAATGTCCCATAAAAAATGCTTTGAGTTTTGTAGAGATTAAAAAAAAAAACGATATGCCACAAATCCTATCTCTCAAACCGCTATGGTTTGAGAAATATCCTCCATTAAAGTTCCCCTCTCCCTCCTCTTCTCCTGATGTCAGCTGTAAGCTGACAGCAGAAGTTCCTGGTCCAGGGACTAACAAGCGGCTCTTCAGCAGAGCCGCAATAGCGCAATTTAAAAATAAATACTTCTTTGGAACGGTCTACAAAGTGTGCCTGGTTTGCAAAGAAGTATTTCTCTTTAAATCGCGCTATTGCAGCTCTGCTGAAGAGCCTCCTTGTGTCGGCCGACACAGATCTCCTTCTGTCAGCTTTACATCTGACATCAGGAGAAGCGGAACTTTTACAGAGGATATCTCTCACACCATAGCAGATTTGTGGAATATCGTTTATTTTTTTAATCTCTACAAAACTCTAAGCATTTTTATGAGACATTACTGTCCCTTTAAGTATACCCCTCAATGCAGTCATAGCCATAGCCATAGCCATAGCAGGGAAATCTCTCAGGGTTTTGACCCAAATCTCAGGGTCTCAGGGTGAGGGGCTAAATTCTCTGGGCAAACGAGTCCATTGGAACCAGTTTAGAAACCAAAGAAGCAACAATTGTCTGATTCTTTGGTTTCTATACTGGATCCATTTCAACCAGAAAAACAAAGAAAGAAATCCTGCTTGTCAACTGTGTGTTCGTATAGCAGTGTCTCTAAGCTGTAGCATGTTACAGGTTTCTTGTGGACAAATTGAAACGTCTTGAGATAGAGCTACCGGGAATTATTTCCCAGAATATGCATTCTTGGGAACTTCAAAGGTGAGTATTTCAAAGATCTCAGGGTCAGCCAATTTTGAAAGCTCCCAGATATATTCATAGCACAGTTTCTGGTAATAGTGGTCCGGCACAGAAATAAATTAGCAAACTGTGTAAGACTGTGCCAATGACAAATAAATGTTAATTTCTCAAAACTATTTATGGTGCAACCTAATGACCGGCACAACATATGGATAAAAGGATTGATCGCTTACAAGCCAAAGAACTCAACATGTGTTTTACAGTTCCTGTATGCTGCCAAGCCACGCTTCCTGTCAAAAACTGCCCCAGTAATAATAATCCGAAAGTATGGAATAGCAAACTTGCCAGATGTTGTCAGTTTACATGCTGACTTAGTCCCTTGTAGAAAACAGAGATTTTAACCCTTTGAATGCACTCAAAGGGTTTAATAACTGATGTCAAGTTGAATTCTACTGGCATATCCCAATCTGCAGTTATTTTTCAAGGATGGATGTGCCGGAATTGTACAGGTGATTAGAGTTGTGAGCAATGGGCAGGAAGTCCACCTGAACACAGATAGGAGAACAAGTAGCCACAGTACAGACTATATGACTGTAACAGGAGCTAAAGGACATCGGGCTGTCCTTAGCCATCATTCCGGGTCTCTCCCTCTTGGATGCAGCTACAAGGGGGTAACCTGGTCAGCGAAGCAGGATAGCTGGCTGCATAATAAACTTTAAAAGGCTACAAGAGGGGTAGCTGAATGAAGCAGGCTGGTAGCTGTACCCCAAAAGACTGGATCACTGCAGCTGGTTGGTATGCTGGAACACTGGAAAGCTGGAACACAAGCTGGAAACAGAGGGCTTTTAGCTGACTTGGATGGGAGTCAAAGGGGACTCTTTACACCATCCAAGAATCATGACACAGGACACTTCTTAGTTCCAGAACAAACTCAAAGTTTATTGGAAAAATCAGCTCTTTTAAACAGAATCAGTATACAATGAACAGTGGGGTAGTACAAAAGACATACTGGGGAAAACAGTAGTGTCTGCCTGCAATACACATCTAGAAAAATGGGAACATAAACATTAGAACTCAGGGAACAAAAGGCACAATGGGGCTTTATACAAAGGAAGGGCATTCTACTAGCTTCAGCTGTATAGACTGACATAGCATGGATTTCCCTATATAAGAGCTCTATCCCAGCAGTGGACCTGCTGCAGTGGACCTGATTCCAAAGTCCTGATTCTCAAGTCTCCATAAGAGTTAGACTGAGTTGGACAGAGGATGGACTGAGGACAGCCTGCTTTCTACAAAAGAACAACTCACACTGGAATCAGAGCATGGAAACATCTATCTAAACAAAGCACCAACATTGCACCTTCCATCAAAACTGCTTAACACCTGACGCAAGTAACCAGAATTAGCAGGACTGACTTTGCAAACAGCACAGTTAACCATCCAACTGCTGAAGTGAAAAAAAACCTGATTCTTCTCCAAACAGCATTACCGTCTACAACATCTACCTCTACTGCTCATCATCATACTTCATTTAACCCTACATTGACTCCTACCCTCATCAAATACTTCACAACTCTGCAACGGTCTCTCCTCATCCTGCCTGACATCTACACCCTGGATTGACACTTGAATGCCAAGTCACCCGCACTCCCCTGGACTACAATCTGTTGCTCAAACTCCACTTCCGCCCCACACATTAACCCAACTATGGCCAATTTGGCTCCTTGCTTTTTCATTGCCATTCTCTCCTGCTTTAGACTCTCCTCCTCCTGTGTCCACATTAAGTGCCACTCCATCCACATTGCACCCTCACTTCTTCCCTCACCACTTCTCTGCACCCATGAACTTTTCTCATTCCTCCAGTCCCTATCACTACCATTTCCTTCAACTGCTGCCAAAAAGCCCCACTGCTTCAAATCTCACTCCCATCTTACTTCCCTGTCCCTTCTCCTCCTGCTTGCTGCAGGTGACATCTCACCTAACCCAGGCCCCCCTTCCATTCTCTCCTGTAAACCAACACCCACTCAAACACGCAACATCCACAACCTACTAACTGTACCACGTCACCTAATCTCCTCCCCCCCTTTTTGTTTTGGTCTCTGGAACACCCGCTCTGTGTGTAACAAACTAACAGCTGTTCATGACCTATTTATCTCTCACTCCCTAAACCTCCTAGCCATCACTGAAACCTGTCTCACATCATCAGACACTGCCTCCACAGCCGCACTCTCACATGGCGGCCTGCACTTCACCCACACACCTAGGCCTGACAACAGTAAGGGGGGTGGAGTGGGCATCCTTTTGTCCCCTAACCACACTTTTCAGATAATCCCCACTGTCCCCTCTCTCTCCTTCCCTACTTTTGAAGCTCACACAATTCGCCTCTTCTCTCCCTTCCCCCTGCGGGTTGCTGCCATATACAGGCCACCTGGTCCTTCTGTACAATTCCTTGACCACTTCGCTTCTTGGCTCCCTCATTTCATGTCCTCTGACGTCACCACTCTCATCCTGGGTGACTTCAACATCCCTGTTGATAACCATAACTCCCACCCTGCCATCAAACTCCTTTCTTTAACAGCCTCCTTTGGCCTATCACAATGGACCTGCACTCCCACACACAGTGATGGTCACCCTCTGGACTTGGTCTTCACTAACCTCTGCTCGGTCTCTAATTTTTCAAATGCTCCCTATCCCCTCTCTGACCACCACCTCCTCACTGGAAACCTCATCATACCACGTAAATCCATCCCCTCCATCGGGATCAAGAGCATGCGGAGAAATCTGCATACGCTTGACCTCCAACAATTTTCTACTTCCCTGCAACCTCTTCTCAACCCCATCCTCACACTTGCTTGCCCAGAGCAAACTACTAATCTCTACAACAGCATTCTCACAAAAGCCCTTGACACAGCTGCACCTGCTACTCCACGACACCCCCGCACAACCCCACTACAACCCTGGCACACAAGACAAACGCGATACCTCCAAAGGTGCTCACACACTGCTGAAAGGCACTGGAGGAAATCGCACTCCACAGCTGACTTCATACACTACAAATTCATTCTACATTCTTATCACTCTGCACTATCCCTGGCCAAACAGTCCTACTTCTCCTCTCTAATTTCTAATCTTTCTTCAAACCCAAAACGCCTTTTCTCAACCTTCAAGTCACTTCTACGCCCACCAATGCAAACCCCTGCCACCAACTTCTCGGCCCAAGATCTAGCCACTCACTTCAAGGACAAAATCGACTCCATCCGACAAGACATCTCATCACTTCCACTCCCACCCAGCCAGCCTAGATCCCCCACCCCCCACACACACTCACTAAGCTCCTTCTCACCAGTCACAGAGGACGAAGTTTCCCTTCTCCTCACTCGCTCAAACCTAACCACATGCACTCTTGACCCAATCCCATCTCAACTTACTCAAGAACTTTCGCCTCTACTAACGCCACCCCTCACTCACTTACTCAACCTCTCTCTATCAACTGGCACCTTCCCATCCTCCTTCAAACATGCACTAATCACGCCAATTCTAAAGAAACCCTCCCTGGACCCAAACTCACTGTCAAACTACCGGCCCATTTCCCTACTCCCGTTTGCCTCCAAACTCCTTGAGCGTCTCGCATATAGCCAGCTCACTAAATTCCTCTGCTCCCATTCCCTGCTAGACCCCTTGCAGTCTGGATTCCGACCTCATCACTCCACCGAAACTGCCCTCACTAAAGTGGCCAATGACTTACTCTCTGCCAAGTCAAAAGGCCACTACTCCCTACTCATTCTCTTGGACCTGTCTGCAGCCTTTGACACAGTAGATCACCCACTCCTCCTCCAAGCCCTCCACTCTCTAGGTCTCCGTGACACTGCCCTCTCTTGGTTTTCATCATATCTCCGCAACCGCTCCTTCAGTGTGTCCTACTCAGACTCCACCTCCCCACCCCTCCCACTGTCTGTTGGAGTGCCTCAAGGCTCAGTCCTGGGCCCCTTGCTCTTCTCAATTTACACTGCATCCCTGGGTAAACTAATAAACTCCTTTGGGTTTCACCATCATCTCTATGCTGATGACACTCAAATCTATCTTTCCTCCCCTGACCTCTCCCCCTCCCTCCTGTCCCAAGTATCTAACTGTCTGTCCGCTGTGTCTTTTTGGATGTCCTCCCGTCAACTCAAACTTAACCTTGACAAAACTGAACTAATTATCTTCCCTCCCTCTCCTAACAGTCCTACTCCAGATATTACCCTCACTGTCAACAACACTATCATCAAACCAACCCCTACAGCATGTTGCCTGGGGGTCACATTCGACTCCGCCCTATCATTTATTCCTCACATCCAGTCAATCTCCAAATCATGCCTCCTCCACCTCCGCAACATCTCTAGAATCCGACCTTTTCTTAATGAAGATACCACTAAAATTCTAATCCAAACACTCATCATGTCCCGTCTTGACTAATGTAACTCACTACTAACTGGCCTTCCTCTTGCCTGCCTAACTCCACTACAGTCCATAATGAACTCAGCAGCACGACTAATCTACCTAACCAGCCGCTTCTCCAACACCAGTCCCCTCTGCCAATCCCTACACTGGCTCCCATTAGCACACAGAATTAAATTCAAAATCCTGATGCTCACCTACAGAGCCCTTACTAACACCTCACCCCCCTATATCTCATCTCTCATTTTCAAATACACTCCCACTCGCCATCTTCGTTCTGCACAGGACCTTCTCCTCTCCACATCTCTCATTACAACCTCCCACTCCCGCCTACAGGATTTCTCCCGTGCTGCACCCAAGCTCTGGAATTCCCTCCCCCGCCCCATCAGACTCTCCCCTAGCCTTCAGACGCTCCCTGAAAACTCACCTCTTCAGGGAAGCCTATCAACTGCCTCCATAAACATTATCACCAAGTACCACCCCCTGCCTGGACCACTGCACTCACTAGCACTTCTCACTCCCACCCACTGACTGGCAGCTCATGTGGCAGGAGACACTTACACCCAACAGCACTTACACCTTCTGTGTCCTACCCACCTTCCTCTAGACTGTAAGCTCTCACGAGCAGGGCCCTCTGATCCTTCTGTTCTCCACATATGATTTGTACTATTTAATATTCCTGTATGTCTATCCCCTATTGTAAAGCGCTGCGGAATATGTTGGCGCTATATAAATAAAGATTATTATTATTATTATTATTATTATTCTACGTAATTTAATCTTGCTGCTCCAATTCCTAGTCAATAGGAAGAGGAGCGACAAGATACAATAGAAGCACAGGGACCAATCCGGTCGCTCCAGGCTTCTCAGCCAATGAGAAGCAGAGCGACGTCTTGAGAGGCAGCCAATCGCTAGGGCGCCTACTTTTCTCCATACAAAGATTATGGAGGCCCTTTAAACCCGTCACCTGACGTGGCAACCAATCGGCGAGCCACCTACTTTCCCATGTAAACTCTATGGGGCTCTGCACTACATATGGCTGTAAATCTTCCAAGTAACGGCCTACGGCCCTTTACAGCAGATGTTCTCCAGTCTCCTTTTAGGTGTTTTGTATGGCTCCTAAAAGAGCCCCCTAGTAACAGCCTGTGGTCCATTACAATGACTGTCACTGCTCACTGGGTATCTTCCTATTGGCAGGCAGCAGCATACAGCATCAGGTCACCTCCAATGTTACCTGTGCCTCTGGCACTACTAGTAAACACCAGCTGCAAGGTAGTCTATACCATCATCATGTCACTTTAAGCGTGCAGAGCTGTGTGAGACAATCCCATAAAGCTGTAGATGTGTTAAACAGACTGCAGCAGGTCAAAGATGAATGGCTTGTACCTCACTCCAATGTACCATCTGCTTTGTATATAACAGGTATGGTACAGGAACCCTGGTTTGCCCATGTCCTAAATCAAATTGTTTATAATTTCCTCTTAGAATCTAAAACCCTCAAAGAAATGCCATATATCACCCAGAAAATCTGCTCTTATTTTAGCTGGTCCTATCCTATATAATAATTCGCTAAGTTGTGTGTAACGCCCGACATGCGCAGTAGACACTGCTGCGCGTGCGGCAGTCATGCACAGTACAGACTGCCCGCGCTGCAGCTGATACAGAGCTGGGCGCTCCTCTGTATCAGCAGTGGCACGGCCAGTCTCTACTGCGCGTGACTGCCCCGCGACCGGCTGCCAGAGGCACTGTGGCCCGTGTAATGGGCTGTTCAACTAGTAGTGTGCATAATCCATTACATGATTTGCTAGAGTATAACCACCTGCCCCATCACCAGCTTTAAGTAGAGGTCCCTACCAGGTGGAATTCCACATTGTACATATGAGCAGGTCAAGGTCATTAATGAATATACAATCTTTATTTTGAAGGCTTTGGAAGGGGTTTCTTTGCCACCTGGTCAATAATAATAACTAGTATTTATATAGTGACTTTCTCCCAGTGGGACTCAAAGTGCTTTCAGAAATAACTGAATCGGCAGCTGAAATAATAGGTGTCATTATTACCCAATTAATGTTACTCATTTATCGACCTCAGAAGGATGAAGGGCTGAGTTGACCCTCTGGGGATTTGAACCTGCAACCTTGTGATTTGAACAGGCTCCATAGATAGGGACTTTACCACTGAGCTATCTCACCAGATAACTTATGTGAGATCTCCAGAAGGGTTTTGAGGAGGCCACCTTGCTGGTCAGTTGGACTGGGGAAGGAATCAGTAAGATACTTCCACTAATATATAAATTACAGGAAATAATGAAGAGGATGGCCAATGATTTTTACAAAGACAAAATGGACATGAAACATCTGTTAGAATGCTTTGTGCAGGATCCTCACATAGTCTTAATTAAAAACATTAAATAATACATTCTAGCTTTATTAATAACATTTCTGAATTTGTGCCAAGGCACAAACCAGAGGAATCAGATTCTGTGAAAACATAAAGAAATCCTTATACATTGAATGTAAGATTACAATGTGGATGATGAGAGCAAGAAACTTAGCAGCGGAATTACTACAGAGAGCATTCAAAAGGGGAACTATAAAAGGATGATACCTTCAGCAGCATTGGCAACAGCAATAACATCACAACATTTTCCAGAGCACATGTAATCATCACAGAAAGCAATTCATGTATCTCAGGCCTCCAGTGTAATATTGGTGGTGGTGATGGCACTTGTACATCTTTATGCATTTGCTCACAGAATATGGTTGGTAACTGATGCATATGAACATCATTTATCTCCAAGGAGTGGCCTCACTGCAAGGGAGATGGTTACACAATTCTTGCACAATATCCATGTTCTAAACCAAAATCTATGACCCACTTGTGTACTGGAAAACAAAACAGTGTGTGTGGCCAGCTCTCCTGCTTACTCTCATAGAAACCTTTAGTTGTCCACCAGTTAGAGCAGGTTTTTAATGCAGATGGTTTTATCAATAATGTAATTAGGACACATCTGTCGAGACTGCCCAAGCACAGAATGCTGGGAGCATGGAATGTTGGGAGCATGGAATGTTGAGAGCACAGAATGCTGGGAGTTCTGTGCTGGGAACATTCTGTGCTTTCGGGCAGTCTCTACAGTGCATGACTGCATCCGCGGCAGGACGTAGAGCAGGACCGGCCTCTTAACATCACCGGCCCTTGGCCCGTGTACACGGGCTTTTACACTAGTACGAGTATAATGTAACTGAAGTGGAAAAAACACACAAGACAGAGAAGAATATGCACTTGTATTAACAGTGACAGCGGGAGGAAGGGGAGGAGAGATTTGCATAGTTACCATTGTCTACAACAGCTGAGACCAGTGCTAATATGAACATTGATTAATTATTGACAAATAATAATGAGAGTTAATATATTGGGATCAGACATGACACTGCATATAATTTGTCTAGCAATCCTACCTATTCATCATCATCACCACCATCCACATACACCATTATAATTTCAGACTTTCATTTTTTGAATTACCTTTATGTTTTTAAATGGTGTTTATTATAATTTAATGTCATCACTATTTATGTTGTTTATGAATATAATTTTAAAGTTAAACTATCAAGAGTAATAATGTTTTTTATTCACAGGACACAGACATCACACAGAGTATTATTTAGAATTGACAGGCACACATTCAACCTCCAAAAATATTTAAAAAAACATTATTTTGGAGGAGTGACTGGGAGATCCTTCTACTTCCACTTTTATTTTAATTTATCATATTTCGTTTAGCTTGTTTATTTACATTTACACTATCGAGAGTTGTAGTTCACAAGCCTAGAGCAAGGCAAGCCTTGAAATAAGCATGTTAGCAGGCCTAGAGCAAGGCAAGCCTTGAAATAAGCATGTTAGCAGGCCTAGAGCAAAGCAAGACATGAAAAAACCCAAATCTACAACACTGTGGATTATTATGTTATAACCACACAGGGATTCGGTGCCTTTATAATCATTACACCTATCTTACAGAGTGTTATAATGATAGCATTTGTCTGAAGATATAATCACTTGAATTGCTTTCTCATGCTCATTAAAGGCATCTGATCCACACGCCAGCTTTGCAGTGATTCTCCATGTGGTTATATAGTAATAACAGACAGTGTTGTAATTTGGGTGCACCTAAGGACACAAGTCTATTTAACCCCATCCCGACAATGGACTTACCAGGTACGTCCCGCAAAAACTGTCACTTAGTGACAGAGGACGTACCTGGTAAGTCCCGGAAGTCTGGGTCTCCGTGCGGCTGCACGCCTTTTGGGGACTCCGGAATCATTTAGTAAAAAAAAATGTTAGCATTAAGGGGAAAGCTGCGTACGCACTCGGCTGTCACTAAGGGGTTAAAGGGATATTAATACTTCTTTTTATCTTTATTTTATGTTGTAGGCATTAAAAAAAACACAAAGAACGATATAAGTCTTATCTCTCAAACCTTTATGGTTTGAGAGATATTCACTCCCAAAGTTTCCCTTCCCGCCCCTTTTACCTAGTGTAAGCCATCTCTTCTCAGATGTGGAATCCAGTCCATAGACCAGACAGATAACAGAAGGGCACAGTCTTCTTCCTATGAGAACAATGAAAGCCCTGCCCCCCTTGACAAGTTTTTCAGGTTTTTCCCTTATCTTAATTGAAGATTGTACCTCTCTGCAGTCTACCTGGGCACCTCGTTTCTGATCTGGCTGAGCAGTGTTACATCAGTAAAAGGGGCGGGAGGAGGATACTTTGTCATTGAATTACTCTTGAACTAGAACTCTGACAGAATTTAAATAACACTCTCCAAAGTCCAAATACTATGATGATTAATTAGCGCTGCTTTTATTATGAAATGTTACTATCCCTTTAAATAAACTTTAATATCATAACACGCTGTGTAGTAGTTGAAAGGATCGAACACATACAAGGGTGCCATGATGTACTCAAATAAATCATATTGTAGAGACTTATAACAATACATTTTTAACAGCCACAGAATCCATGTGTAGTTATGAATTAATAACACATAGCGTTTTGGATTGGGCACATTCCAAAATATATGCAACCTAATCTTTCATTTTATAATTAACTGCAAAAAGGAATGTGACGTTGTATAATAGATGTGTATACTAGGAATTAATAAGGAGGGATTTACATTTAGTCCCCAGTGTCTTGATCCATTTAAATATCTTGGTTCCTGTTACTTATAATGATAATCGGATTAGCCCCATATTGATGAATGTGTTTTTATAATTCACTAGTTTTTATGAATTGTATAATTAAGATTTGTTTTTAGTAAGAAAGTATTATACTTTCATGAGTAAAAGCACTGAACGAGTTTCTTTATTTAATTGGCGCTAAGGGGGCATTGTGGTTGATCAATAAAATAAAGTGATACCTTCAATTAGCCCTATTATTCTGTTCTGTCTTCTTTTCTTCATCAGTATATTTGTATATAAGTTTAAACTTGAAGTGTGCAGTTGGATACAATGGGCAATTTCGGTTTAGAAGCTGGTCGAGCATAAGCATTATGGAGAAGCCTATCGAATATAAGCATTGAGGAGAAGCCAGTCGAACATCACCATTGAGGGGAAGACTGTTGGACATAAGCATTGTTGAGAAGCCAATTGAACATCACCATTGTGGGGAAGCCTGTCCAACATAAGAATTGTGGGGAAGCATGTTCAACATCACTAGTGTGGGGATGCTTGTTGAACATAACCATTGTGGGCAAGCATGTTGAACATCACCATTGTGGGTCAGAATGGGGAACATTGCCATTGTGTGTATCCCTTCATACCCTGACTGACACCCCCAGCCTTGTTCCCTTGCACAGGCAGTGTCTATGGGGATTTGTGGCTACCGGTATTCAAGGGAACAAGGCTGGGGGGTGAGATAGTGTAAATGGGGATCTATGGCTACCAATGGGCAGAGGAACAAGTCTGGTGGGCCAGGCAGAGTACATGGGGATCAATGGCTACCAGTGGGAAAGGGAACAAAGCTGGTGGGGGTAGCTGGTAGCTACAAATCCCCATGGAACCACAACTGATAATTAAATTGTAGATAGGACATCTCTACCAGTGCTGCTGAAATAAGTTCATGCTATATAATATATTTTAATAATGGGAGTGCATTTCAAATATTATTATTATAGAGCTCAGGGGATGACTGTGTACTTTTCTAACCTTTTGAGTGCCACAGGGTTGTGCAATGCACATCCCCATGGAACTCAAAGGATTAAAGGGATAGTAATACCTAAAATGTAAAAAAAAATATGTTGTAGGGTTTATCCCCCTGAGTAAAACAAGAGTACTCCCACTGCTGAAAGATGTTTCATTCAAAAGTTATTAATTTTCAAAGCTGAATTTTTTAGGTGCAATATCACAGTGGCCTGAAATTGTACAGTGGCGCTGTTGCTGCACGATCCTATGGACAGCTCTGGTCTCAGGACCATAAATCTCCATAGGATGGTGTAGCAACAGCGCCACTGTAAAATTTCAGGCCACTGTGATATTGCACCTAAAAAATTCAACTTTTAAAATTAATAACTTTTGAATGAAACATCTTTCAGCAGTGGGAGTACTCTTGTTTTACTCAGGGGGATAAACCCTACAACATATTTTTTTTTACATTTTAGGTATTACTATCCCTTTAAGGAAGTAATGCTGTTCATGGTGGTGAGAGGCTCTTCTCCACTCCCCTACTGACCAAATAAGGAAGCAGAGAGAATGCTGTCAGACTTCAGGATTGTTATACTGCTGGTGATGTCTGAGGGATGGCATCCCTTCCACATCAACAGCAGTTTGACAACCTGTATGCTAATGGGGAACTTCTCATCACCTCCCCTCACATGACTAAATTTAGTGCATATGGCAATATGTGTCTACATTTGCTTCTTGTAGTCTCCTCCTACCTACTTCCTCCTACCTACTTCCTCCCTCTGAGCTGCTCCTCCTACCTACTTCCTGTGGAGGGGTTTAAAAGGCAGACTGAGTCCTGACTCAGTTGCCCTTGTGTTGTTGTTCATAGTAGTTCTGTTTCCTTGGGCTCTGTGTATGACCTGGCTAGTCTTCCATCCAACCTGGTGCTGACCTGTGGCTCTGTCTGACTATTCTTTTGTCTATCCCTATAGTGGGCACCCAACCTGGTGCAGACCTGTGGCTCTGGCTGACTTCCTGAAGTGTGTATGACCTGGCTTGTCTGACTACCCCCTCTGTTTTTAGGAGATCAGACTTCGTGGTGTGTGTGTGGCCTGTGTAATTGTTCCACAGCAATAAAACTCATATTAATATCTGTGTAAACTTCAGTATATGTGTTTATAAATTAGCCTGTTAGCCTAGAAACTAACAATTGGATGCTAAAAAATAAAATAGTAAACAGTGACATAAAAATAATAAAACATATATATATATATATATATATATATATATATATATATATATATATAGTATATAAAATAACACATAAACCCATAAAGGGTCAGTAATGTCCCATAAAAAATGTTTTGAGTTTGGTAGAGGTTCAAAAAATAAACTATTTGCCACAACTCCCATCTCTCAAACCGCTATGGTTTGAGAGATATATGCAGTCAAAGATCCCCTCTCCCTCCCCTCCTCCTGATGTCAGCACTGTACTGACATCAGGAGATCCTGGTCCTGGGACTAGCCGTCGGCTCTTCAGCAGAGCCGAAATAGTGATCATTAAAAATAATTACTCATTGGAACTGGTTTGGAAGCACACTTTGTAGACCGTTCCAATGAAGTAGCTCTGCTGAAGAGCCTCCTCAAGTCATACAACTCAAATCTCCTGCTGTCAGCTTTACAGCATACATCAGGAGAACGGGAGGGAGGGGAGGACTTTCAGTGCCTATATCTCTCAAGCCATAGCGGTTTGAGACATAGGAGTTGTGACAAATAGTTTATTTTTTGAACCGCTACCAAACTCTAAACATTTTTTATGGGACATTACTGTCTCTTTAAGGCAGAGGGTCATAGACCCCTTTAGAATAAGTAGACTACTCATAAAAGACTATAGCCCGGGGGTAAAGTGTAGAGAACAGATAATATAATATATAGCAGGAATGGCAGTTAAAAAAATGGATAATTTGGTGGTCTCAAACAGACTGCAATCCCAGAGTTTTTTCTGGAGTTGACCCTTAAAGGGACAGTAATGGTTAATTTTAAGTTGATTTAATATTGTAGACATTAAAAAAAAGATTAATATCAATTAGTGTTGAGCGAGCACCACGATGCTCGGGTGCTCGGGTGCTCTGACCGAGCACCCCCTGAGGCTCGAGTGCTCGGCCGAGCACCCGAGCCCCATTGGAATGAATGGGGCGACACCAGGCACCCCCTGCTCTGATGAGGGGAGGGTGCCTGGTCAATGCCCCCTTCATCTCCGCTATGCCCCCTTCATCTCCGAATGCCCCCTTCAGCTCCGCAATGTCCCCCTTCATCTCCGCTATGCCCGTCTTCCACAATGTGCCCCTTCATCTCCGCTATGCCCCTCTTCCACAATGTGCCCCTTCATCTCCGCTATGCCCCTCTTCCACAATGTCCCCCTTCATCTCCTCTATGCCATAGAGGAGATGAAGGGGGACATTGTGGAAGAGGGGCATAGCGGAGATGAAGGGGCACATTGTGGAAGAGGGGCATAGCGGAGATGAAGGGGCACATTGTGGAAGACGGGCATAGCGGAGATGAAGGGGGACATTGTGGAAGAGGGGCATAGAGTCTATGCCCCTCTTCCACAATGTCCCCCTTCATCTCCGCAATGCCCCCTTCATCTCCGCAATGCCCCCGTACCTCCAGTCCCTGGTGGTCCAGCGGAGCTTCTTCGGATCTGTGCCTCTTCCGGCACAGATCCCCGCCACCCGAACATGTCGGGCGAGCACATGGCGGTACTCGACGAGTACCGCCATGTGCCGAGCAGAGCGATGCTCGAGCCGATCCGAGCATCGGCCGAGCACGCTCGCTCATCACTAATATCAATGTAAGTCTTATTTCTCAAATCTTTATGGTTTGAGAGATATAACTTGCTAAAGTTACATTTTCCTGGCTGTTTTACTCAAGTCTGCCATCTAGCTGACAGATGCAGATTCCAGTTATTTGACCAGACAGAGGCTCTTCAGCAGAGCTGAAATCACGCAATATAGAAATAAATACTTCACTGGAACCTTCTACAAAGTGTGCTTGCAAGCCTGGCACACTTTGTAGACCGTTCTAAATGAAGTATTTATCTTTAGATATCGTTATATCGGCGCTGCTGAAGAGCTACATCTGGTCAAGCAACCAGAATCTTCATCAAGCAGAAAGGGGAGGGACCAGAGAACTTTATCTTCCTATATCTCTCAAACCATAACAGTCTGAGAGATGCGAATAAGTGCAAGTACTCTCTTTTAATTGTATCTACCATATAGTTAATACTTTTTTTCTGGCATTACTATCCCTTTAATGGAATATTCATAACTGAAGCTCCTGCAGATTGCAACCACAGTTGTCAAGAGTTTTAAACTACTCCTTCGTCAGGATGAAGTATAATGGTGCAACAATATCTGCCCTTTTCCTCCTAGCTTCCGTGCAAACCAAGACAAAAATGTGCTGCATTCTACATAAACCCAATATTGTAAAACGTATATTAACATATAACTGCCTCAGATGCCCATCCTCTTTTTTAACATTTCAGTATCTTAGAAAATATTTGAATCCCACAGAGTACCTCTATTTTAAGAATCAAGCTATAATTTTGTCTGATGTTAAATAAGATCTGTCCCATTTCCAAATCCTCCCCAGTGGGAGCTTCCACCTTAAACAGATTTGCATGATCATTCCTTCTTATCAATTGTTCCACCCCTCTGGGGCATACAGATAGGTTCTGGCAACCTAAGAAGGTGGAGTGAGGGAAATTTATGGACATGTGTGTAATTAATTATGCAGCTTTATTTGGCTAAGACAGAGAATAAAGCTCTGGTGAAGTTAGATTCATCATCTACTAAACCAAAAATCTCTAAAACTATTAACTTGTTTGAAAACAAAAGGTAGAAGGTATAGGGAAGGCACTGGTCCACTTTAATTGTTGCTCACGTTCAAATACCTTTTCCTGAATGAATTCTCGCTGTTGTCCATTTTTCATCTTTATCGTAGTAAAAGCAGCAGCAATATCACCTTGATCCTATAATAATGATGTTCTGCACGAGCAGTCAAGCTTCTGTACTGTCTGCTCAAGACAAAGGATTTCCATACACACACACACACACACACTACCTCTAGAAGGAAAGGGCAAGCAACATAATGGAGATGTGTCAGTGATGGCTAGGAACCACATTTGGGCCTTGATTCCATTGAAGCTAATACATTTATTAAAAGTTTACTCTACAATTTTCTCCATAAGACTTCAGTGGAAATCTGTTAGATAAAACCGGTTGATAACACTTATGTAATCTAGACCTTAGCGTCATATGCACCCAGTCAACGTTGGATCAATTCCAGGGATAGACAATGAAATATCCCAATTGATTTACAGGCACTCAAAAGGGATTAAATAGGGCTTTTAACCCCTTGAATGCTAGAGAGGTGGCCCCCAACTTATTATGAAAGGTATTTAACCCTTTAACCCCTTAAGGACCCATGAGTGAGTAGATTGATGTATCTATTTTTCATATTATCATGTGGATGTTTTTACCCTACGAGGACCGTTGTATGGTTTTGCGTCATTTAACTCCATTGTAATTTGTATTTTTCCCCTGTAGTTCAGATAGATTGACCCAGAATTGCAACAAGTTTAACCCCTTAAGGACCAGCGCACGCGGCTGGCACTTATGGACCACTGAGCTTTTTGTTTTTGTTTGCGTGATCGTATTCAGGGCTTCCTGAAATCCATGATGTGCCAGGATCGTCGTGGGTCCTTACAGCAAGTTCACCCATGACAGTCCTGGCACATCATGACTCCTTAAGGGGTTAATAAGTACATCAACCTCATTGATTTGACTGTACTGTGTGTTCTATTTCATCAGAGACAGATACAGAGGGTTCCATACTGTACGATAGGCTGAATATATCCTTGACTGGGGGTGGGGCCCTTCCATCAGTGGACAGCTAACACTTTTCCCTATCAATATAACAAACCTGATTGGATTTTTTGCATTAAGTCTAACCATTCCTTTAAAGGGATAGTAATGTTTCATAATAAAAGCAGCTCTAATGAATCATCATAGTATTTGGACTTTGGAGAGTGTTATTTCAATTCTGTCAGAGTTGTAGTACAAGAGTAATTCAATGACAAAGTATCCCCTCCCGCCCCTTTTACTGATGTAACACTGTTCAGCCAGAGCAGAAGGGAGGTGCCCAGGTAGACTGCAGGGAGGGACAATCTTCAATTAAGATAAGGGAAAAACCTGAAATACTTGTCAAGGGGGGTAGGGTTTCATTGTTCTCATAGGAAGAAGATTGTCCCCTTCTGTTATCTGTCTGGTCTATGGACTGGATTCCACATCTGAGAAGAGATGGCTTACACTAGGTAAAAGGGGCGGGAGGGGAAACTTTGCTTGTGAATATCTCTCAAACCATAAAGGTTTGAGAGATAAGACCTCTATCGTTCTTCATGTTTTTTTAATGCCTACAAAATAAAATAAAGATAAAACAAAGTATTACTATCCCTTTAACCCTTTGAGTGCCAGAGAGGTATACAACGCATTGCAACGCAATGCGTTGTATATCTCTCTGGCACTCAAGGGGTTAATGGTGTAATTCACTCATCTATACTGTGGGAGCAGCTCTTTGAAAGCAAAATCACCTTGTTGCTACGCATCTCGTCTCAAGGATAGCACTACAGCACAATCCTGTCTCAGAACACATCTTCAGAGCTCGGAATATTGAGGTTGCTCATCCAACCCTCTTGATCCTATATCAATCAACAAGAAACCAGAGTCTATCCGAGTGGATGTTTTGGAAGCATGTCAACCACGAAAAACCTCTAATTCAATTTTGCTGTCTTGCCTGTTATATTTGCAGAGAGTGGTTCATGCTTCATTTTATAACTCCTTTCTCTTGTCCAAAGGAAATTAAAAAAAGCAACTCAATATGACAAGAACATTTCCAGCCATTTCTTTCTAGAGATTTGCCATGTTGTCGATACGGATGCAGTCACATATCACAGCTTGATTAAACAATGCGTTGTACACCACTCTGGTACTTAACCCCTTAGTGACAAGGGCTTTTTTGACGCTTGAGGACAAGATCAATTTTGGACTTTTTAGTATGACTTTTTCTACCCATAATTTCCTCTAATTCATTTAGTCCACTAACAGAAATTATATACCATTTTTTAAGTTTAAGTAGGGTTTTATTTTGATACCACATTTATATGGATAACCCACCATTTAATTTGATAAAAATAAAAAAGAGAAAAATCAATGGGAAAAAAAAGACGGCTTTTTGTAGGTTTCCCTGTTGCAATTTTTGCTCAGTTGGTTCTGTTTTAATAAGGACTAGATAGAAGTAAGATTTTGTAAGATATCCGGTGTTTGATAGGCAGCCATTGGAGAGAAATGAGGAGGAGTGGGGCAGGGACAAACCTAGGTGACAGAAGAGTAATTCGTGCTGCAGCATTCTGTATTGATTAAAGTGGTTGGAGATGGGAGGCAGGAATGCCAGACAGAAGAATGTTGCAATAGTCCATGCGGGAGAGGATGAGTGCTTGTATAAAAATTTTAGCTGTGGAGGAACAGAGAAAGGGACGGATTTTAGAAAGCAACTGAATTTAGCAATGGCATTAATATGAGGGGAGAGTGAGAGAGACTTGTCAATTATCACCCGTAGACACAGCTCTTCTGATACTGGATTTATGGTAGTGCCATTTACAGTCACCTGGAAGGGCGCTACAGGGCCAGGCCTAAGTGGAATGAGGAGTAGCTCAGTTTTAGACATATTAAATTTGAGGTGCCTATGAGCCATCCAGTCTGAGATAGCCGAGGCAATCTGTGACTTTAGCCTTGATATCAGAAGTCAGTCGAGGTGCAGATAAGTAAATCTGGGTGTCATCTGCATAGAGGTGATATTTGAGACCAAATGAGTTAATAAGTTCACCAAGTGTTATTGTGTAAAGAGAAAAGAGAAGTGGTCCTAGAACTGAACCTTGAGGAACCTCAACAGAGAGTTGGACAGGAGAGGATGAAGAGGTGGCAGAGGAGACACTGAAGGATCTGTTAGATAGATAAGAGGAGAGCCAGTCCAGTGCTATGTTACAAATTCCTAAGGAGTGAAGAATGCGGAGGAGGACAGCATGATCAGCAGTGTCAAAAGCTGCTGAGAGATCAAGCTGGATAAGCATTGAATAGTTGAGATTTGGCAATGTGAAGATCATTGACCACTCTTGTAAGAGCAGTTTCAGTGGAGTGAGCAGTGCGAAATCCAGATTGTAAAGGGTCCAGCAGGTCATATGTGTTAAGGAAGTCAAGCAGGCGTGAGTAGGCTAGGCGTTCCAAGGGTTTAGAGGCAAAAGGCAGAAGAGAAATGGGTCGATAGCTAGAGGGTGTGTTACTGTCAGAAGAGTTGTTCTTGAGGATGGGTGTTACTAAGGCATGTTTGAAGTCGTCAGGAAAGGTAGCTGTGGCAAAGGAGGAGTTAAAGATTTGTAATAGGATAGGGATTGGTATGGGGGAGAGGGACTGGATGAGGTGAGAGGGGAGTGGATCAAGTGACCATGTAGTGGAAGAAGCGGAGGATAGCAGGTTAGTGAATTCCTCCTCCGTACCTAGTGAAAAAGGGTCCAGAGTGCCAGGAGGGGAACGAGGGAGGCTAGGAGAAGATATACAAGGTGGTATATTATCCTGGATGGAGTCCACCTTGGCTTTGAAGTAGTCAGCAAAGTCTTGTGGCTGTATGGAGTTTGCGAGGGAAGAAGATGAAGGGCGGAGGAGGGAGTCAAAGGAAGAGAAAAGGCGTACGGGGTTGGATTTGTGAGTGTTGATAAGTTGTGAAAAGTAAAGATGTTTGGCAAGGGACAGAGAAGAGTTAAAGCAGGAAAGGAGGAACCTGTAGTGGAGAAAGTCTGCCAGAGAACCAGACTTTCTCCACAGTCGTTCAGCTGAACAGGTACAGGAGCGGAGAAAGCTGGTGTCTTTATTAACACATTTATTCATTCCTCCAAAATGTCCCTTTTTAAGGGAGTACTGTCCCTCTGAGGCAAAAATCCCACTGTCCCTCTTTCTTACCCTGGTGTCCCTGTGTCTAGGAGATCAGACTGTGTGGTGTGTATATAAGTGTATCACCCTGGCGTCCCTGTGTCTAGGAGATCAGACTGTGTGGTGTGTATATAAGTATATCACCCTGGTGTCCCTGTGTTTAGAGATCAGACTGTGTATATAAGTGTATCACCCTGGTGTCCCTGTGTCTAGGAGATCAGACTGTGTGGTGTGTATAGAAGTGTATCACCCTGGTGTCCCTGTGTTTAGGAGATCAGACTGTGCGGTGTGTATATAAGTGTATCACCCTGGTGTCCCTTTGTTTAGGAGATCAGACTGTGTGGTGTGTATATAAGTGTATCACCCTGGTGTTCCTGTGTTTAGGAGATCAGACTGTGTGGTGTGTATAGAAGTGTATCACCCTGGTGTCCCTGTGTTTAGGAGATCAGACAGTGTGGTGTGTATATAAGTGTATCACCCTGGTGTCCCTGTGTTTAGGAGATCAGACTGTGAGGTGTGTATAGAAGTGTATCACCCTGGTGTCCCTGTGTTTAGGAGATCAGACTGTGCGGTATGTATTTAAGTGTATTACATTGCTCCATATCAATAAAACTCACATTAATGTTTGATTAAACTTCAGTATATGTGTTTATAAATCAGTCTGTGTAAATAAAATACTTTGGTCTTGCTCTAAATTATTTATTCATTGAAACAAATTGGTGCCAGTAGGTCATCAAGTGACCAAAACTGATCTATCTCTAGTTTTGCCCCATTGTATTAAATGTAATTAAAGGTAACGCCCACTGTGTCCCTTCCTCCCTGTGAGGATGTATATTCTCTGCTTCGCTCTTCTTCACTATCACAGTGAGGAAGAGGGAGGCAGAGAACACTGAAGGCAATATATACTTTACATTCCCTTTGTCATGTGGTTCCACAGCATTGGTTCCACAGATTGTTGTAGCAGAGATCGCATGTACCAACTTGCCATGGAAAGGAGGAAACTGACTACTCTGGTCCTAAAGCAGTTAGTTGCAGCCTTCCCGGCATGATAACAATGCGCCCTGCGGCACTGCAATCATGAAGTCTATGACAGACTAGGTCCTTCACCTGGCCTTAAAGGGATAGTAATGCCAGAAAAAAGTATTAACTATATAGTAGAGTAATTGCACTTATTCGTATCTCTCAAACCTTTATGTTTTGAGCTTGACCAAATGCTTGACCAGACGCGGCTCTTCAGCAGCGCAGATATAACAATATCTAAAGATAAATAATTGGAATAGTTTACAACATGTGCTTACAAACCAGGCACAAGTGGTAGTCCATTCCAATGAAGTATTTATTTTTAGGTATCGCTATGTCGGCGCTGCTGAAGAGCCGCCGTCTGATCCAGGAACCAGAATCTGCTTCTGACAGCTTTGCAGCTCGTCAAGCAGAAAGGGGAGGGAGCGGAGAACTTTTATTTTCTTATATCTCTCAAACCATAACAGTTTGAGAGATACAAAACAGATGCAAGTACTCTCTTTTAATTGTATATACCATATAGTTAATACTTTTTTTTCTCACATTACTATCCCTTTAAAAGACATAAGTGTATGACAACCTGGTCCGTCACTCAGAGTGAAAGATTAAAGGGGTTAAACCACTTATCCAGTGTAACTTCTTTTACAAAGCATTAAAATCAGCATTTATGCTATACTACATTCTTCTGTAAAATAAATCATTTCTCAAAAATCCAACTTTATATTTCAGTGACAGAGAGAGACCTTTTATGCTAATTCCTTGCATCTAACAGTGACAGGCCCAGGTTTGCGCATGTTTCCCACACGGTCCCGTTAATACGAAGAGTCACTTCTTTGTCAGTTTCTCAATTTTTGTATGTTGTCATTTATTTAGAAAATAAAAGTGTATATTTCAAAAGTGACAGCGTGTTCTTCAGCACTTTATAAATGGGGAGTGAGGAACAAATTTACTTTTCAATGAAAAGAAGAAAAGGAGGAATTCAAGTGTGAGTTATCACAAGATAATAATATCCAGATAGTTTTGTGACCACATCCAAATGCCTATACACATATGCGTTGGCCACAGACACATTTATAGGGCATCTGTCATGAAGGAGAGGCCAGGGCCGCATTGCATGCCCCAGCAGAATCGTACGAGTATCAGAAAAATTACCCCTGGTGAACTCTGGCTGATACTGTGATAGTGAGTGAAGTACTAGACTAAGGTACAGATGTTCAAAAAGTTGTCATAATGAAAAAATTGTCAAATCATGCATTGGTGGTAAAAGAAGGACAACATTTTCAAAAGTAACTGTGTCTAAAGAGTTAAAAATGATCGTAAGATGATCACGATGAACATTGCCCTGAAAAATTCTGATGTTAAAAATGTCTTTGTGATTTTGTCTTTGAAATGAAAATTGTCAAAGAAACAAAGAAAATTTTTGTGTTTGAACGACAAATTACTTTTCGCTATGGCTCACAGTACTTTAATTTGTCTTCTCCAAATTTAGACCATTTTTACTTTATGACACTCAGTTGTTGAAACGAACATTTTTTCTGAAAATACCTTACAGTACAATGGTAGATTAAACCACACCTATTTTTAAGACGGCTTTTTCCCTTTAACGGAGATGACGGAATTAGATGCAAAAAATGTCGGAAACATGTCTGAGAATTGACGGACTGTGGTGTAAGAACATTTTTTATTCTGATAACAGACAATTTCAGTTACCGCCACTTTCTGAACATCTCGCCCTTAAAGTCTTACGGTTCCAAGTCAAGTGGGCGCAAGACCCACCTTCTAGTTAGATTGCTAAGGATATATTTTCTGACTCAATTGTAGGAGTCTTCACACTTTCCAAAACTCACACAGAGAGCTGGTGACAGCGGCTACGGTATCCCAATCAGCATGATACAAACAAAGGTCACAGCTATAGTAGATTTATGTGCAAAAATCTTTTAGTATCTATATTCAAAATTCAAGATTTTGGAGTTATCAGACCCTTCACCTGGAATTGCTTACAAACAGACAAGGGCCACTCAAGGCTTATATAGACAATAGTATGACAGCCCGTATACATGGGCTAAAGTGCACCCAGCTGCCCTGGCTGCTGCCCCAGAGCTGGGAGCAGAGACAGGACGTGAGCCGTCCGGAGCGGGGCAGCGCTTTCGTCAAGTCTCTACTGCGCATGACTGCAGTCATACGCAGTAGAGACTCGCCGAACACGCTGATCCTTAGCGGGGAGCTCCAGACGGTTTACAGTGAAGCTCCCTGTGTGCAAAACCACACTTGCACAGTAGAGACTCTCTGCAGCGCATGTGCGGTTACGGCTCACAGTGCTCGACGCATTCTACCACTTTGTTATAGGATATCAATACCATACATAAGACTACACACCCATACATACATCAATAGTGTATAACCCCTTCCTTCCATTTCATTATTGGATTATCATCACCAGTTATCAGAAGGTTAGGACCCAGAAGGTGCACGATGGTTTTATTGGTTTATACGTTACACTTTCAGAATCCCTTTTCTGCATCATACACTTCCTGATGAAGGCTCCATTTTAACCTCAAAATGTTGAAAAATGAAAATGAATGCTAAAAGGCTTTTGCACGTACTTTCAGTGTAGTTGTGATGTTCCTTTGTAGGGTTATTGACACTAACAATCAATAGGGACTGCACGAGCAACACAGTGAAGTCTGTGGCTGCAAGCGTTGGATAGCTCTGTGGCACTCAAAGGGTTAATCATGTTTGCCTCCACTGATATGATACCCAGTATTAAAGGGATACTAATGTTCTATAATAACTTTATGTGGTATTGTACATTTAAAAAAAATAAATTATGTGCAGAAAATACCATCTCTCAAACCTTTATGGTTTCAGAGATATTCGCATTGAAACTTCTCCCCTCTCTCCCCTTCTCTTGATGTCAGCGCTGTGCTCACAGCAGGAGTTCCTGTCCTGGAACCGGCCAAAGGCTCTTCAGCAGAGTTGAGATAGCATTATTTAAAAATAATTACTTAATTGGAATGGTCTGCAAAGTGTGCCTGGTTGCAAGCACACTTTGTAGACCATTCCAATGAAGTAGTTGTTTTTAAATAAAGCTATTTCAGCTCTGCTGAAGAGCTGCTTCGAGTCGGCTGCCTCAAATCTCCTGCTGTCAGGTTTACAGCTAACATCAGGAGAAGGGGAGAGAGGGGGGAAGTTTCCATGTGAATATCTCTCAAACCATAAAGGTTTGAGAGATGGGATTTTCTGCACATAATTTATTTTTTTAAAATGTACAATACCACATAAAGTTAATATAGGACAGTACTATCACTTTAAAGATTATTTTTTTACAACCAGTCCACACAGAAGTGATACATAGTATCCATTTTCTGCCCAGATTAAAATAATCGGGGACATTGTTAATAATAATATTATTATTATTTCCAGAACCAAAGAGGTTAAAGCAGCCCATGTCATTTCATAATATGAAGAAGCAAGTCCTGAAATGCAAACATGCAGCATCTGACATATTTGTCTCAATGGAAGTGCCTGGGAGCATAAGCTGATGTCTATTTGGACCCTGCTGAGACCACATGCTGAGCGCTCTCTCCTTCCAGTTCAAACAAACCACCCGCCAACTGTGACATAATCCATTACAGAGAGACATCGATTTGTCAGACACCGGCCTACCGCCATGCAGTCATTGGACTCGAAGTCTGCTTTGTGTCTTTTTGAAACAAAGTGTCCCTGTTAAATCTCTCATCCTGGTGCATTTTTTTTTTCTCTTTTCAACAGAGAAGGGGGGAGTGACAGCGTATTGCTACATTTAACTTCAGATGTTTCTTAACCCTTTAAGACCAATGTGGCCACTAATGGGTTAACTGAGATCTATATCCTAGGAATAAATGCTTATTAATTTAAAAGGTTACCTAGGTAGGAGTCCATCATACAGCGGTCAGGTGTATCTATATAATTACTGTGTGTAACAGAAGCACTTACCTAGGTAGTAGTCCATCATACAGCGGTCAGGTGTATCTATATAATTACTGTGTGTAACAGAAGCACTTACCTAGGTAGGAGTCCATCATACAGCGGTCAGGTGTATCTATATAATTACTGTGTGTAACAGAAGCACTTACCTAGGTAGGAGTCCATCATACAGCGGTCAGGTGTATCTATATAATTACTGTGTGTAACAGAAGCACTTACCTAGGTAGGAGTCCATCATACAGCGGTCAGGTGTATCTATATAATTACTGTGTGTAACAGAAGCACTTACCTAGGTAGAAGTCCATCATTCAGCAGTCAGGTGTATCTATATAATTACTGTGTGTAACAGAAGCACTTACCTAGGTAGAAGTCCATCATACAGCAGTCAGGTGTATCTATATAATTACTGTGTGTAACAGAAGCACTTACCTAGGTAGGAGTCCATCATACAGCAGTCAGGTGAATCTATATAATTACTGTGTGTAACAGAAGTACTTACCTAGGTAGGAGTCCATCATACAGCAGTCAGGTGTATCTATATAATTACTGTGTGTAACAGAAGCACTTACCTAGGTAGGAGTCCGTCACTCAGCATTCAGGTGTATCTATATAACTATTGTGTGTGACAGAAGCACTTATCTAGGTAGGAGTCCGTCACACAGCATTCAGGTGTATCTATATAACTACTGTGTGTGACAGAAGCACTTACCTAGGTAGGAGTCCGTCACACAGCAGTCAGGTGTATCTATATAACTACTGTGTGTGACAGAAGCACTTACCTAGGTAGGCGTCCGTCACACAGCAGTCAGGTGTATCTATATAATTACTGTGTGTGACAGAAGCACTTACCTAGGTAGAAGTCCGTCACACAGCAGTCAGGTGTATCTATATAACTACTGTGTGTGACAGAAGCAGTTACCTAGGTAGGCGTCCGTCATACAGCAGTCAGGTGTATCTATATAACTACTGTGTGTGACAGAAGCACTTACCTAGGTAGGAGTCCGTCACACAGCAGTCAGGTGTATCTATATAACTACTGTGTGTGACAGAAGCACTTACCTAGGTAGGAGTCCGTCACACTGCAGTCAGGTGTATCTATATAATTACTGTGTGTGACAGAAGCACTTACCTAGGTAGGAGTCCGTCACACAGCAGTCAGGTGTATCTATATAATTACTGTGTGTGACAGAAGCACTTACCTAGGTAGGAGTCCGTCACACAGCAGTCAGGTGTATCTATATAATTACTGTGTGTGACAGAAGCACTTACCTAGGTAGGAGTCCGTCATACAGCAGTCAGGTGTATCTATATAATCACTGTGTGTGACAGAAGCACTTACCTAGGTAGGAGTCCGTCACACAGCAGTCAGGAGTATCTATATAATCACTGTGTGTGACAGAAGCACTTACCTAGGTAGGAGTCCGTCACACAGCAGTCTGGAGTATCTATATAATCACTGTGTGTGACAGAAGCACTTACCTAGGTAGGAGTCCGTCATACAGCAGTCAGGTGTATCTATATAATTACTGTGTGTAACAGAATGACTTACCTAGGTAGGAGTCCGTCACACAGCAGTCAGGTGTATCTATATAATTACTGTGTGTAACAGAAGCACTTACCTAGGTAGGAATCCATCACACAGCAGTCAGGTGTATCTATATATTTACTGCGTGTAACAGAAGCACTTACCTAGGTAGGAGTCCAAGGAGTATCTATATATTTACTGCGTGTAACAGAAGCACTTACCTAGGTAGGAGTCCATCAAACAGCAATCAGGTGTATCTATATAATTACTGTGTGTAACAGAAGCACTTACCTACATAGGAGTTCATCATACAGCAGTCAGGTGTATCTGTATAATTACTGTGTGTAACAGAAGTACTTACCTAGGTAGGAGTCCATCATACAGCAGTCAGGTGTATCCATATAATTACTGTGTGTAACAGAAGCACTTACCTAGGTAGGAGTCCATCACACAGCAGTCAGGTGTATCTATGTAATTACTGTGTGTAACAGAAGCACTTACCTAGGTAGGATTCCATCACACAGCAGGCAGGTGTATCTATATAATTACTGTGTGTAACAGAAGGACTTACCTAGGTAAGAGTCCATCATACAGGAGTCAGGTGTATCTATATAATCGCTGTAATCATTAAAGATCTTCTCAGCTACAGTCTTGGCGGCTTTGTTCTTTGTAGTATAGGCCTGTGTGAACCGGGTGTAGTGATCTATGACCACTAAGATATATTCATATCCTTGCTTACTTGTTTCCAAATGCAGGAAGTTGATGCATACCATTTCAAACTGATAGGTTGTAGTAATGGTAGTCAACAGTGCTCTAGTAGGCTTATTGGACTTCTTCTTAAGACATGCACAGACTCGGGTCACAAAGTGTTCAACATTCTTCTGCATATGTTGCCAGTAGAATCTGTCTCTAATTAAAGTGAGTGTCCTTTCAACACAAGGTGTCCCATTTCTTGGTGTAATTCTTTGAATACAAGTGGGTGGTACTCTTTAGGCAGGATTAGTTGGTCTCGTTCCACTGTTTTCCTGTGTAACACTCCATCTTTATTCACATACAGTTTTGTCCATTGTTTCGGTAATAACCGGACATCTGGGTGTTCTGTCTTCTTGACTTCATTTCCTGGACACTGATTCTTTGACTTGTATCTCAGAACTCTTCCAATGATAGGGTCTTTTACTTGGGACTTTCGAATCTGCTCCATAATCAGGGTATCATGGTGCTGCTTCTCGTGCTGTCACTCTCGCTTGTGCTGCGCTCCGATTGGTTGAGCCTGTTTGGCCCGCCCCTGGTGACCTTTTTATTCTGGGCTAGTGGCACCTGTCATTTGCCCTTTCGTGGTGTTCCTGAGCCAGTTTTGCTGTGCTGTCCTGATTCGGTTTGTCTGAGAACCTGCTCTGTGATTTGACCCGGCCTGGCTGAAGTTCCTGCTCGTTTCCTGATTCGGCTTGTCTGAGAAACTGCTCCGTGATTCGACCCGGCTTGCTGACATTCCTGCTCCGTGACCTGTTCCAGTCTCTGCGGCCGGTCTCCGTTCCTGACTGCCTTGTCGCCTCTGCGACATTGTGACTGTGCCACTTGCTGTTCAGTACGGTTCCGTGCTGTGCTGACTCCTGCCACTGAGCTGATTACTGCTGAGCTGTGTTTCTCTACTGAGCTGTTAACCTGTGCAGAGCTTTGTCCCAGTTACCGAGCTGTCTGTCCGTGCAGAGTTGCGTTCCATCTACCGAGCTGTTAACCTGTGCAGGGCCGTGTTCCAACTATCGAGCTGCCTGCTAGTGCAGAGCTTTAACACCTTCAACACCTTGGGCGTGCCAAACAACACAGCTGAGATGGGCTGATTATTCTATTAACCCTTTGTATATCAGTACTCAGTGCCTGTTCTTTACCAGTACTCTTTTTCTGTATCATTGTATACTGTGCATACTACTGCTTATCCGCTATTTCACAGTGTTACCCGTAGGGGGCGTTCTCTGTCATTATTTTGCTCTTAATAAAATTGCATTTTATTTTTACCCACTGGTCTGAGTGTCTTGAAAACCATGACACAGGGGTCTAGTAGCTGTACTAGAGGGTGCATCTTGTACAAGTTCCAATGCACTTGTGAAGACTGTTCCTATTCCCTGTGACAGTTCTTCCAACTCTACAGATATTCCCAGTATTGAAGAGCTGATGATATCCTGTTTGATTTCTTCGGTACATTGATTCATGTAGTCATTTATCTCTAACAGCATTTAGGATAGACCATCTTCATCCGCATTTGACTTGCCTGGATAGTATCGAATAGTGAAGTTAAAATCTGCAAGCTGTGCTATCCACCGGTGGCCTGTGACATTCAATTTGCCTGTAGTGAGGATATAGGTGAGGGGGTTGTTGTCTGTATACACCATGAATGAGGCTGTGTGGTCCGTGAATCATTCACAAATGGCCCATTTCAATGCCAGGAATTCTAATTTCCCAGAGTGCATGTGGTAATTCTTCTCCGGTGGCATCAGTGTTCTGGAGCCATAAGCAATCACTACCATCTTTCCTACTTGTCTTTGGTATAAGACTGCTCCAAGACCTTCCTGTGATGCGTCACTGTGTAACATAAAAGACTGTGGGAAATCTGCATATCCCAGGGCAGGTGGTTTCAACAAATAGTCGATGAGCTAGTTTAGAATTTCCAGATGGCTATTCGTCCAACTAATAGGTCTGCGGGACAGTAGATATCCTTGCTGCTTGGTTGTTCGTCCCTTTTTCAATGCTTGGGGAATTCCCTCTTTTACTGATGCTGTGTCTTTCCCATTTAGGTCATATGGGGCCAGAGATAGCAGCTCATATAAACGCTTAGCAATTCTGGAGAAGTTTGGAATGTAAGACCGGTAGTACGAGAGAAATCCCAACATCTTTCTCAAATCTCCTATTGTTTCAGGCTATTTTTCTTTCAATTTCTGTACTGGTGCAATCTCAGCTGGATCCATTGTGTAACCATATCCTGAGACCATCTTTCCCAGAAATCTCACTTTTCTCTTGAATAGTTTGCACTTCCGGGGAGTTAGCTTGACACCATGTTGCTGATACCATTGTAAGACAGTCTGAATATGCTTCAAGTGATCTTCGAACATACTGCTATGAACAAGATTGTCATCCAAGTAAGGTTGGCAGATAACATCTCTCAGGCCTGAATGACAATCTTCCATACTCCGTTGGAACTCTGCAGGAGCTGCGCTGAGCCCAAATGGGATACGGACCCACTGATAAAGTCCCCATGGAGTGATGAAGGCAGTTAGCGGATAACTTTCGATGTCCAGGAATCCCTGATGATAGGCCTTCCCTTGGTCAAGAACACAGAACCAGGAGCTGCCACTCAAGGAGTCCAACATGTCCTGTATTCTTGGGATTGGATGGTGATCAGGCACTGACTTTCTGTTCAATTCCCTGTAGTCACAGCAGAGCCTCAGACTTCCATCCTTCTTCCTGACACAGACCACAGGTGAAGAGTATGATGATCTTGACTGAGTTATCCATCCCCTGCTCAGCAGATATTGGATGTATTCCTTCACTTCTTGATGGAGGGGTTTTGGAACCGACATGTAGGTCTACTGGACAGGTGTGGTATCTTTAAGAGTGATGTGCATGTTGAGAGATGCAACCAATATCATCGTCATCGAAGGCAAAAGCATGACATTCTTCCCTCAACACTTGTCTTACTGCTTGTGGCTGAGTCTCACTTAAGTGGTCCACATAGTTCTACCACTGCTGTTAGGCCACTTCTTTGCTTCAAACTCTGGTGGCTTCAGCCCATTGTTAGATTGGTGGCTTGTTTGTTCATGTTGTAACTCTCAGTCACTGACTGGTCTCACTGCTGCTGGATACACTGTTTTTACAGTTTGGAGGTGACCCAGGAGGCAACGTTTGTCTAATTTGATATCATGCTTGGTGTTATTTGCAATAGGGATGGGTACATAGATTGGACTTCCCTTGCGAACAGCTACTACCACTTCACTGATGGCCTAACATTCTGGTAAAGGGCACAGTTCAGATGGAACAAAGAGCATCTCTTGGCCTTTGGTTCTGACTCCCTCATGGGCACGAGCGTGTATAGTGGTAATCTGGTCTGCCGTTAGGACTATTTTCTTCCTCCCTGTTCTCACAATGCCCTCATCATAATTTGCAGCTGAACTCTGCATGAGTTTCAGCATGGTTGCAGCTATCTTTGCTGTTATTGAAAATGCGGTGCTCATCATCTGTGTAACTCTGGCTGATGTTCCTGCTACCCTCCTCTCTTGACTGACTACTTCTTCAATTACATTGAACCCAATAATTGGATCTTCGGCTACTTTAGGGTAACTTGAGACTAAAATTGGGACTGTCAGTGTCTCTGCTGATTCTGACTCACAGTCCAATTGAAATCTCACCTCAATCCACCCAATAAATGGTATTTCTGTCTGGTTAGTTGCTATTTCAGTCAGAGTTCCAGGGCCAAGCAGTTCTTCAATGGGTCAGATTGTGGTGTGTGGGAGATATTGTTTTCTCCAGATGTCATTCACAATGCTGGCTTGTGCCCCAGTGTTACGGTTTTTATGACACCTGTGACAGAACTGTGGTGACTATAGTTGATTCCAGTACATTGCTGGAGTGCAGAGATAGTGGGGGGGGTTGGGCTTTGATTCCACTCTACTCCAGGCCTGTGCTAAGGAATGTTAATTGATTCCTGCTATGCTTCCTTGACCAATCAGAGGCGGTTATTGATGAGCCAGTTAAGAATGTAGGATTTCAATTCCTAATCTGCATTCTTATCCTGATAAGGATGCTGGTGGCTGATTGGTCAAGCATAGAAACACTGTCCCAAGTATTCATTTGCATGCTGATCTAGATAAGAGTCTCTGTAGTGTATATAACCTGTGTGTTTGATTCAATAAAAGAGAGTTCTTCCCTTCATCAAGTCTCGGCTGATGTTTGGGAACAGGAGGGTCAGTTTACTATTGGATTGTTATTCTGAGGAGAGAAAGGAACTATAAAAGAGGTATCCAGCTTATGATACAAGGCGTCACGTTACAACTGGTGGCAAGCGGCGGGATTCGGCTTATCCCAAGGAACTGAAACTGAGACCAGCATCCAGGGGGAGATATAGCCTCTGGCTTGACCCCGGTCTCAGCAACGCAGAGAGCAGTGGATGAAACAGCAGCAAAACTGAGACTAGCATCCAGGGGGAGATATAGCCGCTGGCTTGACCCCGGTCTCAGCAACCGAAACTGAGACCAGAATCCAGGGGGAGATATAGCCGCTGGCTTGACCCCGGTCTCGGCAACAAAGCGGTCAGTGGATGGCGCAGTGCTACGACCGGCTGAAACGTAGCACTCTAAAAGACTTGCTGGAAGCAAGGGGACGAGTGGCAAGTAACAAGCCAAAATCCGTTTTGATAACAGAACTGATGGAATCGGACCAAGCCAGCACCGCATCCCCCGCAAGCATGGAGGAGACCGAGTTCCAGAAAGATGTAAAATGGCGAATTGCGCTACTGGGACCAAATCCGGCACCAGAATTGGTCGTTCAAATCATGGCTCAAGCTACAGAGGCGCTCAAATTCCGGACCTCGGGGCATGTGGGGGAGACAGCATCCATTACCGGTTCAATAATCGGGAACCGTCGGAAGCTACCCTATGCAGCATTTAAAGCATTCGTGGATGGGGAGGATGACATTGACGATTTTTTGGAGGACTTTGAAAGGCAATGTGGCATCCAAGGACTAGAGCCTGAGGACTGGTCCTCCATGTTAAGTGGCAAACTCAGCGGTCGAGCCGCTGCCGCTTTCCGGGCTATACCCCAGCATGACCTAGCCTGTTATGAAAGAGTAAAGGAAGCCTTGCTAGCCCGCTACGCCGTAACCCCAGAAGCTTACCGCAGGAAATTGAGGGGGATGCGGAAAGGAGCTAAAGATTCACATGTGGAGTGGGCTTATCGGATGCACCGGGCTGCCTCCAACTGGTTGAAAGGGTGCCAAGCAAAAACCTTGGAAGATGTTCTGCAAATATTGTTGCTGGAACAATGTTTTGACATGGCAACGACAGAGGTGAAAGAGTGGGTAAGGGATAGAAAACCCATGACAGTGGAAGAGGCTGCCAGGCTGGCGGATGAATTTATGGATGGCAGAAGACCAGAACCAGCTGCACTCAAAGTGCCTTTTATTCCAAGACCAATAAACCAGACCACATCAGGGAGTACGCAGTCTCGAGCAGTGCCCCAGGGGCCGGGACCCAGCCGGCCGGTCAACCGCAGGCCGACAGGAGTGACTTGCTTCAACTGCAACCAAGTAGGACACTACCAGAGTAACTGTCCCAAACCTGCCCGAGGCACTGGAGCTAGAGGCGCTGTCCACTGTTTACAGCAGGATACCCTGCTGGGGGAAGAGGAGTTGGGGTTGGTGCTACATGAAGTAAATCCCTTGCAAGCAGCCAGGGATAACCGGGCACATCACCGACAACTTGTGCAAATTAACGGCCAGTCTGCTAGGGGTTTGCGAGACACTGGGGCTACCCTGACGTTGATTCAACCGCACCGAGTCAGGAATACAGACCGCACGGGGCGAACCGTGGCCGTCAGGGTGGCTGGGGGTGCTATCCACAAGTTGCCTACAGCCCGAGTGCACTTGGATTGGGGAGCAGATTCCCGCTATGTAGAGGTGGGAGTCATGCAGGAGCTACCAGCTGAGGTACTGCTGGGAAATGATTTGGGGGACCTGACGTCCCAGTTTGGTTCCTGCATCGAGGAAGCCGCTCACCCAGTGACCACCCGCTTACAAAGTCGAAGAACTGATCCCTCTCACAGTGAAGAACCACAGGTGAGAACACCATCCCCTAGCCAGACAATTCCAGTCCCTCTAGCCTGGGGTAACCCTGAGGACTTTAAGGGGGAACAGCTAGCAGACCCGACGTTAGAGGGGTACAGGAAGAGGGCAGACACTCCGAATGAGGGGGAAGGGGGTGAAGCCATTGAATGGCATCATGGATTACTCTACCGAGTATCCGGAGGAGAGGGGCCAGGTTTGGCACAGGTTCCCCGCCGGCAGTTAGTTGTTCCCCAAAAATACCGCAGGGAATTACTTCACCTCAGCCATGATATTCCCCTGGCAGGCCATTTAGGTTTACGGAAAACAGGGCACCGATTAACGCAAACGTTCTTCTGGCCTGGAATCTCCAAAGATGTACGAGAGTTTTGCAGGACCTGTGAGGTGTGTCAGAGAGTAGGGAAAAGGGGGGATCGGGCCCCGGCCAAACTGCGCTCGCTCCCTATAATTGAGGAAACATTCCATAGGGTAGCGGTAGATCTGGTAGGGCCCTTAAGTAAACCCAGCCCCTCCGGCAAAAAGTTCATCCTCACCATAGTAGACTATGCGACAAGGTACCCGGAGGCGGTGGCGCTAGCCAACACTAATGCAGAAACTGTGGCTGAGGCTCTAATGAAAGTATTCTCCCGAGTAGGGTTCCCTAGAGAGATTTTGTCAGACAGAGGAGCCCAATTCACAGCGGAGGTTACCCAGCAGCTTTGGCGCCTATGTGGAATAAAGCCACTGTTTAATTCCCCCTATCACCCACAAACAAATGGTCTCTGTGAACGTTTTAACGGCACGCTCAAGCAGATGATCAAGACCTTCACAGAAACCTATAAAAACTGGGAAAAGTTTTTACCCCATCTCCTATTTGCGTACCGAGAGGTACCCCAAGAATCCACCGGTTTTTCCCCCTTCGAATTGCTATATGGTCGGCGCGTCCGGGGCCCACTAGACTTGATCAGGGAGCATTGGGAGGGAGATGTAGGAGCCGATGGGTTGCCTATTGTATCCTATGTCTTGGAGCTGAGGGACCGGCTGCAACAACTCACGGCATTCGTCCGGGAGAATTTGCAGGCGGCCCAAAGGCGCCAACAACATTGGTATGATCGAGGTGCCCGAGACCGAGTCTTCCAGATTGACCAAAAGGTGTTAGTCTTGAAGCCAACCCGGCAAGATAAACTCCAAGCTGCATGGCAGGGTCCCTACCGGGTAGTGGAACGAATCAGTGACACTACCTACGTGGTGGCCCGGTGCTCAGATGAAAGGGTCAAGCGGACTTTTCATGTGAATATGCTTAAGGAGTTCAGGGAGAGACCAGAGGAAGTGGCGGCCATATGTGCGCCAGCCACTGAGGACAGTGAGAATATGCCCCTCCCAGACTTATTGAGTAGTACCCCCAGCACACTACAGCAAGTGGTTTTAGGGGATAAACTCACAGAACCCCAGAAAACTCAGGTGACCCAGTTGCTACAGGAAAGAAGCGATATGCTGTCTGCCACACCGGGATATACAACCTTAGCGGTCCACAAGGTGGAAACACCTGGTCAGGAACCCCTGCGGCAAAGACCCTATCGTATTCCTGAGGCAGTTAGGGACCACCTGAAGACAGAGCTAAGGGAAATGTTGGCCTTAGGGGTGATAGAACCGTCGCAGAGTCCGTGGGCTTCACCGGTAGTCCTGGTGCCGAAACGAGACGGCACCACACGCTTCTGCGTGGATTATCGTAAGCTCAACGACGGGACTACCACAGACGCTTACCCTATGCCCCGGGTAGACGAGCTCTTAGATAAGATTGCGGGAGGGAGCTATCTGTCCACACTAGACCTGTGCAAGGGGTATTGGCAGATCCCCCTGGACCAGGAGGCCATCCCAAAATCGGCCTTTGTCACCCCATTCGGCTTGTACCAGTTTAAGGTCATGCCATTTGGGATGAAAAATGCCCCCGCCACGTTTCAGCGAATGGCCGACCGACTCCTGGAGGGTCTGCAGGACTTTGCGTGTGCGTATCTGGATGACATAGCCATATTCAGTCGCACATGGGAAGATCACCTCGGGCACTTGTCTGCAGTGTTGGACCGGATTAGGAAAGCGGGACTGACCTTACGGGCTGACAAGTGTAACCTCGGCATGGCCGAGGTGCAGTACTTAGGACACCGGGTGGGTTCAGGGAAACAACGACCCGAGCCCGCCAAGGTAGAGGCCATAGCCAAGTGGCCCCAACCCCAAACCAAGACTCAAGTACTGGCCTTTTTAGGGACGGCAGGGTACTATCGGAGGTTTGTACCCAACTATAGTGCCATCGCCAAACCACTAACCGACTTAACCAAGAAACACCTCCCCAGACAAGTACGGTGGTCCCCAGACTGTGAGAAGGCTTTCGAGCAACTAAAGCAAGTGCTAAGCGCCGCTCCCATATTGGCTGCACCTGACTCATCTAAACGTTTCTTTGTACACACAGATGCCTCAATGTTCGGGCTGGGAGCTGTTCTAAGCCAAGTGGGAGACGACGGACACGAACACCCGGTGGCCTACCTAAGTCGGAAACTGTTGCCTAGGGAGGTCAGCTACGCTACCATTGAAAAGGAGTGCTTGGCATTGGTATGGGCGCTGAAAAAACTCCAACCCTACTTGTACGGTAGACAGTTTACATTAATCACGGATCATAACCCGCTGGTTTGGCTAAACCGGGTAGCTGGAGACAATCCGCGACTTCTACGCTGGAGCTTAGCCCTCCAGCCCTACAATTTTTCCCTGCAATATCGTCCAGGGAAACAAAACCACAACGCCGACGGCTTATCCAGACAAACGGATATGGAACCACAGGCAGAAAACCCCGGACATCCCTAAATTACACCCGACTGGGTCTAATCGGGTATGCCGGACATGGATACAAGGGGGAGATATGTGACAGAACTGTGGTGACTATAGTTGATTCCAGTACATTGCTGGAGTGCAGAGATAGTGGGGGGGGTTGGGCTTTGATTCCACTCTACTCCAGGCCTGTGCTAAGGAATGTTAATTGATTCCTGCTATGCTTCCTTGACCAATCAGAGGCGGTTATTGATGAGCCAGTTAAGAATGTAGGATTTCAATTCCTAATCTGCATTCTTATCCTGATAAGGATGCTGGTGGCTGATTGGTCAAGCATAGAAACACTGTCCCAAGTATTCCTTTGCATGCTGATCTAGATAAGAGTCTCTGTAGTGTATATAACCTGTGTGTTTGATTCAATAAAAGAGAGTTCTTCCCTTCATCAAGTCTCGGCTGATGTTTGGGAACAGGAGGGTCAGTTTACTATTGGATTGTTATTCTGAGGAGAGAAAGGAACTATAAAAGAGGTATCCAGCTTATGATACAAGGCGTCACGTTACAACACCCAGACCAATAAGTGAAAATAAAACACACTTTATTAAAGTGAATAATGATACTCACGCCCTCTAGAGGCGGTAGGTAATACACAGATAATGTAAACTGAGAGAATACAAGGAAAATAGTATTATGGACATAAATGCAAGTCAGTATGCCCAAGGATGGTATAGGCCCCAAAGGGGTTAAAGTCCAAATATACTCAGTCTCAGATGTGGAAGTTTGACACGCCCTTGATGTTAAATAGGCTGTGCTGTACAGACGAAGTTCATCAGGTGCAGAGGAACGAGCTGCCTTGCCAAGGTGGTAAATGATAAGCAGAATGGGTAACAACTTAGCCCCCACGGGCGTAGCTACAGGAACTGCTTTAGTATGTGCAAGTGCGAATAGCCCCTTAGGGCAATATGGAAATCGGCCTGCAATGCAAGAGCTAAGAGCCTCCTCAAGTGTAATCGAATGCAGTAATGCTAGAGCCAGAACCACTAGCCCCCTCGGGCTTAGTACCGAACAGCCAACACTGAACCTCTCTGCCAACACTCTGGGTATACGATCTCGTCGGTAACCAACACCGGAGAGCCTTAAGCGCCCAAACGGCCCAAGCTTTGTGAACACTCTGCAACGTAAGACTAGAGTTGCCGACGGAGAGCGGCCAACTCAGCAGCAGTATCACTTGTAACAAGGCTTGTACTGGAGATATAGAGAGTGAATATGAGGCAGCACTGCAAGAGTTAAAATGCACGTTTACTCGAGGCTTCAGCGCTACTGCAAGGCTCTGTAACGTTACTCGAGGCTACAACGCTACCGTCAGGCTCTGCAAGGAGAGGAAGGCCCACAGAATACACACAGCTCTGCACTAGAACGAGACACAGCACTATCGAAGGAATCACCAGGCTAGGCAATGGCACACTCGTGGGCAGCAAGGACTGGAAAATGTCACGACGGCGACAACTGGAACGCAGGTCACTGGAACAAGCTGGAAGTCGATCTTCGGAGCAGGAAGTCAGCCGGACCGGGTCATACACAGGCAGGAACGTCAGACTAGCCGGGTCAGGATCCAAGGGTGGTCCGCAGACGAGCCGAGTCATACACAGGCAGGAACACTGGAGAAAGTCAGGACAAGCCGAATCGGTACACAGGAACTCAGAACACAGGAACACAGCAAAAGCACTACTGGCTCAGGAACACCACGAAAGGGCAACTGACCAGAGAGATAGCCAGGTATAAAAAGGTCATCAGGAGGCGGGTCAAACTCAGTCAGCAAATCAGTGACATCCACAACAGAGAGTGACAGGAATCACAGGCACTGTGATAGTACCCCCCTCTCAAAGACCCCCTCTCCTAGCCTGAGGTTTGGGTTTCAAAGGATATTTAGAGTGAAAGCTGCGTACTAATCTTGGAGCATGGAGATCCCCCTGATCAATCCAAGAGCGTTCCTCAGGACCATAGCCCTTCCAATGAACCAAATATTGCAGCTTTCCTCTAAATCTCCTGGAGTCAACAATACTCTGGACTTCATATTCCTCTTGACCCTGGACGTCCACCGGCCCAGGAATCACTGGCGTAGTAGTATATCGATTGCACACCAAGGGTTTCAGAAGAGACACATGGAACACATTATGAATGTGCATAGAGGGTGGAAGCTCCAGAGCATAAGAAACCGGATTAATCTTGCGGATAATCCTAAATGGACCAATGAACCGGGGAGCCAGTTTATTGGATGGGACTTGTAAGTTGAGGTTTCTGGATGACAGCCATACCCTGTCCCCAACTTGAAATGAGACCGCTGGAAGGCGTCTGCGATTAGCGTGCCGTTGCTGCCGTCTGAAAGACTGACTGAGGGACCTCTGAACCTGTGCCCAAGTGGAATGAAGTCGTGCCAAATGCTCGTCTAGAGCAGGGATCTGCTGTGCCTGAAAGGAGTCCGGGAGCAGACAAGGCTGGAAACCATAATTCACGAAAAATGGGGAGCTCCCGGACGATGAGTTAACCGCACAGTTCCTGGCAAACTCTGCCCATGGCAACAGGTCAGCCCAATTATCATGATGATCGGAGACAAAACAGCGCAGGAACTGTTCCAATCCCTGATTGGCACGCTCAGCGGCCCCATTCGTCTGGGGATGGTAGGCGGAGGAGAATGACAATTAAATGCCCATCTGACCACAAAATGCCCTCCAGAACCTAGAAACGAACTGGCTCCCACGGTCAGAGACAATTACTCTGGGCACTCCGTGCAGACGGAACACCTCTCTGGCAAAAACTATCGCCAATTCCTGAGCCGATGGAAGGCCGGTCAGAGGCACAAAATGTGCCATCTTAGAGAATCTGTCGACCACCATAAGAATGAACTTGTAACCTCTAGATGCCGGTAATTCTCCCAAAAAGTCAATGGATATATGAGACCATGGACGGTCTCCGTTAGGCACAGGTTGCAATAAGCCCACAGGGAGATGCCTAGGGGTCTTGGCACGGGCACATGTGGTACAAGCTGCCGTGAAGGCAGCGCAGTCAGCTCTCAATGTAGGCCACCAAAATAGTTGCGAAAGAGACCATACTAATTGGTCCCTACCAATATGCCCAGCTGCTTTAGAGGCGTGATAGGTCTCCAAGAGACGGGTACGGAAAGACTCTTCTACAAAACACTTCCCCACTGGGGTTCCTGGAGGTGCCCGTGATTGTGATGCCAGTATCTCCTCCCCCAGTGGCGAGGTTATAGTAGTGCGAATAGTAGCCAGGATCCGATCTGGCTGAATGATGGGTACCGAGACTTCCTCCCTCTCAGTGTCAGAAGCGAACTGACGTGACAACGCATCGGCCTTGATATTCTTAGAACCAGGGAGATAGGATACTAAGAAATTGAACCGGGACAGAAACAGCGCCCACCTGGCCTGTCGGGAAGACAGTCTTTTGGCCTCTGAGAGATAGGTTAGATTCTTATGGTCAGTAAGAATTAGTACTGGAGTCTGAGTGCCCTCCAGGAGATGTCGCCACTCCTTAAGTGCCAGTATGATGGCCAACAGTTCCCTGTCACCAATCTCGTAATGACTCTGGGCGCTGGACAATTTCTTAGAAAAGAACCCACACGGCATCAAAGCTCCACCTCCCACAGGACGTTGGGAGAGCACCGCCCCAACCCCAACATCTGAAGCGTCAACCTCCAAAGTAAACGGCAGGGAGGGATTAGGGTGGGACAGTACAGGAGCAGATGCAAAGGCAGATTTCAGGGTAACAAATGCGTTTTCAGCTGCCTCAGACCACTGAGAGGGAGAAGCGCCCTTGTGAGTCAAGTCTGACAATGGCCTTACAATTGTGGAAAAGTTCTTGATGAACTTCCTATAATAATTCGCAAAACCTAGGAATCGTTGAACGGCTTTTAATCCCTTAGGCCGAGGCCATTGCAGAACTGCAGCCAACTTCTCCTGATCCATGGCAATGCCATATTTGGATATAATGAACCCCAGGAATGGTACTTGAGAAGTATGGAATTCGCACTTTTCCAATTTACAGAATAACTTGTGCTTGCGAAGTCGGAGCAAGACTTCTGAGACATCATTAATGTGTTGGGCGAGGTTAGCAGAATGAATTAGTATATCATCTAGATACACAACCACACAGGACTGAAGCAAGTCACGTAAAATATCGTTAATCAGTTCCTGAAATACTGCAGGCGCATTGCATAGGCCGAATGGCATCACCAGGTATTCATAATGCCCTGTTCTGGTATTAAACGCCGTTTTCCACTCGTCACCCTCTTTAATTCTGACTAGATTATAGGCGGCTCGTAAGTCAAGTTTGGTAAAGATCGAAGAGCCCTTTAATCTGTCAAATAATTCAGTAATAAGTGGAATGGGATAGGCGTTCTTGGGCATCAGCTTATTCAACCCACGGTAGTCAATGCAAGGCCTGAGTTCCCCATTTTTCTTTTTTACAAAAAAGAATCCGGCACCAGCCGGAGACGTAGATTTTCGAATGATTCCCCTCTCCAGGGCATCTGTGATATACTCCTCCATCGCCCTATTTTCCTCACAGGACAGTGGGTAAGTACGCCCCCTAGGAGGCACGGCCCCTGGAGACAAATCAATGGCGCAATCATATGGCCTATGGTCAGGCAATGCGCTGGCCTCTCCTTTGCTAAACACGTCACTGAATTGTCCATATTCTGTTGGCACAGCTGGAGAGGTACACATAATCTTAATAGGGAGAGAAAGACAATTCTTGTTACAATACTCCGACCAAGAGTTAACTTCACACCTTTGCCAGTCAAATTGGGGATTGTGTGTCTGCAACCACGGGAACCCCAAAATAACTGAATGATGTGGGGAACGAATGATCTGAAATTGTATCTGCTCCCTGTGACAAGCCCCCACAGTCATAGACACTGGGATAGTCTCGAAGGTAATGAAAGCAGGATCCAGGGGTCTGCCATCAATGGCCTCTATAGCCACAGGAGAGTCCTTTTTACATAACGGAATGCCTTGCAACTCAGCAAAGGACTGATCCATGAAGTATCCGGCTGCCCCGGAGTCCACCAATGCTAAGACTTCTATGACCTTGTCAGTCCAGGCAAAAGCCACCTGGATGGTGGGTTTAGTGGTGCAAGTCTCTAGGGACTGTTCAACACCACCTAGGGCCTGTCCCCCAAGGTACACTAGGTGCGTTCGTTTCCCGGCCTTACAGGACAATTGCGTAATATATGACCTGGTTTGCCACAATATAGGCATAAGCCTTGCCTTCTACGATACAGCTTCTGCTCTTTCGTGAGCCTAGTAAAACCTAATTGCATAGGTTCAATGCCGTCAGCTGTTTGCTCAGGCAGCACGGGTGGAGTGGGTGTGTTAAGGAACTGGTTCTGACCATAACTCTTTGCTTTGGTCCTTTTAGCCAAGCGTCTCTCCCGGATGCGAGAATCTATTAGCATGACATAGTCAATGTACTCGTCCAGCTCGCTGGGTACATCTCGAGCTGCTATCTCGTCCTTGATCTGTTCAGCCAGGCCCTGAGAAAAAGCAGCAAGTAAGGCCTCATCGTTCCAGCCAACCTCTGCTGCCAAGGTCCGGAATTCAATAGCGTATTCGCCCAGAGTGCGTTCGCCCTGCTGAATCTCCATCAGCCTTTTGGCAGCAAAGGCAGACCTACCAGGAACCTCAAACACACGTCTGAACTTCGCCACAAATTCTCTAAAGTTCAGTGTGCAGGGTCTGGCACTCTCCCATATCGGATTTGCCCATGCCAAAGCTTTGCCCGTCAACAGAGATATCATAAAGCCGACCTTGCTACGGTCGTTAGGGAATGCCTGAGGTGCCAATTCCAAAAATATCTCCAACTGGTTAATGAAACCTCTGCATAAGGAGGGTTCGCCATCATATCTTAGGGGTAACGGTACCGCTGCCGATAACCCTCTTGTGTTAGTACTGATGGGTACCGAGGGATTCTCCGGTGTCGCGACTGGGGGGACCACCGGATTCGGACCAGACTTGTCCAAATGTACTGTACGTTCAAGCAACGTTTGTAGAGCCAGTGCCAATTGGTCCAGGCGCTGCTCTTGGACATCCATTCTCCAGTGGATGTTCAGAGGATTACTTTCACCCTTACCGTCTGAGGTCATGGCCCTTTCGTACTGTTACGGTTTTTATGACACCCAGACCAATAAGTGAAAATAAAACACACTTTATTAAAGTGAATAATGATACTCACGCCCTCTAGAGGCGGTAGGTAATACACAGATAATGTAAACTGAGAGAATACAAGGAAAATAGTATTATGGACATAAATGCAAGTCAGTATGCCCAAGGATGGTATAGGCCCCAAAGGGGTTAAAGTCCAAATATACTCAGTCTCAGATGTGGAAGTTTGACACGCCCTTGATGTTAAATAGGCTGTGTTGTACAGACGAAGTTCATCAGGTGCAGAGGAACGAGCTGCCTTGCCAAGGTGGTAAATGATAAGCAGAATGGGTAACAACTTAGCCCCCACGGGCGTAGCTACAGGAACTGCTTTAGTATGTGCAAGTGCGAATAGCCCCTTAGGGCAATATGGAAATCGGCCTGCAATGCAAGAGCTAAGAGCCTCCTCAAGTGTAATCGAATGCAGTAATGCTAGAGCCAGAACCACTAGCCCCCTCGGGCTTAGTACCGAACAGCCAACACTGAACCTCTCTGCCAACACTCTGGGTATACGATCTCGTCGGTAACCAACACCGGAGAGCCTTAAGCGCCCAAACGGCCCAAGCTTTGTGAACACTCTGCAACGTAAGACTAGAGTTGCCGACGGAGAGCGGCCAACTCAGCAGCAGTATCACTTGTAACAAGGCTTGTACTGGAGATATAGAGAGTGAATATGAGGCAGCACTGCAAGAGTTAAAATGCACGTTTACTCGAGGCTTCAGCGCTACTGCAAGGCTCTGTAACGTTACTCGAGGCTACAACGCTACCGTCAGGCTCTGCAAGGAGAGGAAGGCCCACAGAATACACACAGCTCTGCACTAGAACGAGACACAGCACTATCGAAGGAATCACCAGGCTAGGCAATGGCACACTCGTGGGCAGCAAGGACTGGAAAATGTCGCGACGGCGACAACTGGAACGCAGGTCACTGGAACAAGCTGGAAGTCGATCTTCGGAGCAGGAAGTCAGCCGGACCGGGTCATACACAGGCAGGAACGTCAGACTAGCCGGGTCAGGATCCAAGGGTGGTCCGCAGACGAGCCGAGTCATACACAGGCAGGAACACTGGAGAAAGTCAGGACAAGCCGAATCGGTACACAGGAACTCAGAACACAGGAACACAGCAAAAGCACTACTGGCTCAGGAACACCACGAAAGGGCAACTGACCAGAGAGATAGCCAGGTATAAAAAGGTCATCAGGAGGCGGGTCAAATTCAGTCAGCAAATCAGTGACATCCACAACAGAGAGTGACAGGAATCACAGGCACTGTGATACCCAGTGTCCCACAAGGCTTCAATGGTGACATCATCAAGTCGGCAACAGACAAGGCACCGTCTTCAAATCAGATCTATCAGCTTGGCTTGACATTGCTGTGGTAAATAATTTACCGTGTTTCTAGGAGCGGTTCTCAGAACTTCATTACTGGACACCGTACCCTGCTGTCTTGATGTGTTAGTAGGATGATGGTGTCTTCACTGTTTCGGAGTTCTGACTGGTGTGTGCTGGTGTCAGTGGGACACTTGATAAAGAGCTAATGGGGGTCCCGTCTCAGCAGCCTATTCAATTTTTTCAACGGCTGTGTCTTTACTCTGCATCCCTGTGACAAGTATCCTGTTTGACCACAGCGGAAACAGTGAGTACATGTGGCTCCTGCATTGGCCTCCTAGCATTCCCTACAACCTCTCTGTCATTCTTGTGTCCAGATCATTGAATACTCTCTTGATCATGGTTGACTGCTGGTCTCAGTAGCTGTGAGGAACATTTTCATAATTTCAAACACATCTACCTTGAGATCTTCAATTAGCTTATAGGGATCTGGACTAGATTCTTATTAAGATTTGCTGGCGTTTTCTTTAAGTCTCTAGCGGTTTCACCCCTTACTACTGTGCATATCTCTTTTGACTCTGCTGATGCTCTAGACAAGGATTTGCTGTCATGGGAGTGTACTTCTGTGTGGAGTTCATTTGGTCATGGATCTTTTCCATAAGCAGTTTTCTTTAACTTCTGTTGTCTTTCCACCTCCAGATTAGCCGCTTCATTCACTCTTTCAATCAGTACTTCATCTGTGACAGCGATATCACTAAGGTAAGGTTTTACCTGAAACGTTATGGCATCACTCAGGAGTCCAGTTTCAATAGAACGAAGAAACTTCCGTTGAATAAGGTCAGTACTGTACTGGTCTTCAGTTTCTTCGTCACTTGACTTCCACCATAGCTTTTCTTTCAACTCAATTCCTTTGAATAAGAAGTTCTGAGCTGACTCTTTGGGTTCTTGAGAGATATTCATCAGCTTATGGAACAGATCAGAGGAGCTATCATTCTTATAGTATCCCTTCAGGATAGTATTCAATGTGCTGAGAGTAAGTCCACTCTTAATCTCCAATATATCTCTGAGATAAAGTCCAGGGCTGACTTCCCGTATCACTGCCTCAATAATCTCCACTTCAGAATATCCCTTCCGGATTCCTGCTTCAATCTGATGGGTCAGGCTTGTGTAGGACAGTTTATCTTTCTGTCCCCTTTCTCCAATCTGTCTACAGATTCTGAATTCCCGCCCGAGAGTTACTTCTGGGACAGTGGCTTGCAACAGTACTATCACTTCTCCCACTTTTCTCACACTTCCGCTGCTCACGCTAGTTCTATCCTCTAGTGTTCTCATCTCCTCTTCTAACGCTCTGTGAGCTCCCTCTTGAGATTGTTGCAGTTGGAGGTATTTATCTCTTAGGTCTCTTACCTGAGTGGGCTCCTCTACCATTGGTTCTGCGTCTGCACCACTCTGCTTACTTCCATTAATAAACGACAGGAGGTCTTTCAAGTACTTGCAAACCTCATCTTCCTTTTGACTGCCTTCAATCTCCTCAAAGACTCTCTCTGCTTTCCTGATAAGAGTTCATCTGGGCTTAGTGAGGAAACCTGCCCCGCTTTCTTCCTGGCACTTTAGAAATTGGCAAACTTCAACAAGACTAGCTTTCTCTAGCTGCAGTAGAGCTGCTCTCGTCTTGCAATTGCTCCATTTTCTAACGTTATTCTCAGATTACTTTCTAGTGACTTCTAGATTTGTCTCTGGTAAAAGGAGTAGTCTTTTCTTGCTTTAATTTACTCCTCCTTCCTGGCCCACCAAAATATGTTGCATTTTTAGAATAAAGAGATGGAGCTTGTTCTGGTGCAACACATTTATTTTGTGGTATTTATCTGAAAACAGATAAATGATACTGCTTTAGTATGGGAGTTTTGTGTTATGTCTCTGAACTGCATTCAGTGCTTGCCTCGGGATTACTGAGCCACTGAGTATATATAACATTATTATATAACATCATTATACATTCTCTTTACCATAAACAATTGATACAAACATATCTGGAATTAAACAAATCTATCCAGTATAATACAATATTCTCTGGAAAACACCCTGTGTCACTTTAAATCTCTGTTGGAGTTTTACCCAGAACATTTATTATACACAGCAAACAATAACATTCTGATTGGCTTTATCACAAATAAAACATATTTTAAACTACTTCTGGATACGGGAGTTGCTTGGGCATAAGGCCTCTATTGCTGTACAACATGTGGTTGCAGCGAATACATTTAACAACTTGTTTACAAACTGACTCTACTTTTCCTTTGTTAATCTGTCCCCCTCCATGCTAATGGAGTGAGTAAACTTATACAGACATTAATACAGTTACTGCAGTTTACAATATACATAATACAAGACCTGTCTTAATAAACTCCGTTCCATACAATATTATTTCACATCTAAATGACCTTAATAACATTTCCCATTGACTATTATACTTGGATGCTTTTCTGCCTACCTGAAAACAGATAAATGACACTGTTTTACTCTGGGCATTCTAGTACTGTGTCTCCGAACTGCATTCAGAGTTTGCCTCAGGATTATTGAGCCACTGAGGTGTGCACATGATACCAAGTACAGTTACTGTGTCTGAGAGACTAGTGATCACCACCTGCTGGTAGGAGGTTAAAACAGCAGCAAAAGAACTATAGACAACGCAGTCATGGGATTTCCAGTACTAACAATAGGGTTGCCACCCAGCCGGTATTTTACCGGCAGGCCGGTAAAAAATTGGCTCCTGTCCAATGTTTAGCGTTGCCACCTTTTCTTCAAAAAAATACCGGCCATGGCATTCCCTCCATAGACTTAACATTGGACAGAAGCCAATATTTTACCGGCCTGCCGGTAAAATACCGGCTGGGTGGCAACCCTACCAATGTTAAGTCTATGGAGGGAATGCCATGGCCGGTATTTTTTTGTAGAAAAGGTGGCAACCCTAACTAACAATAAAAAAATGCTTAATACTGCAGACTATATTCTCTTGGGGTACAATGAGTTTAATACCCATTTAATACACAGAGTGCCACACATGTGACAGAAGGACTTACCTTGGTAGGAGTCCATTGTACAGCATTCAAATATAGCTATAGCATTACTGTGTGTAATAGAAGGACTCTCTTATGTAGGAGTCATTCATAGTGTGCAATTAGAATACTTGCTCTGTTTTTTATGTCAGTAGACATTTCATTTCAATTTTTTTGTATGAAAGCATGGTACGCTTTCATTTTTCTATGAGTCCAGTCTATAAATTGACATAATGCAGAACTTGAATACTGTTGTCAGGTTATCCATATACCTATTACATCAAGCTGTACATTTACTGTACATGTATGTATGTATTAATATTTTTAGCACCAAGAGGCATATATATCACTTTACAGCTTGCATTTATTATAGAGGGGATACAGTAATTAAGTGGTTATACAGACAATTATCATAAGGGAAAAACTAGGTGAGCATGATAGGGGGTCCCTTCCCTGTAGAGCTTACAATCTAATTATAGGATGGGTGACATACAGATACAAGCAGGAAGAGGAGGAAGTGCAATGTATGACAGTTCGGATAGTGCATATGAGATATGGTTTACATATTACAGTAGTGATACATTTAGAAGGTATTCTTTTAGCTTGAATTTGAAGTTGTTGAGGGTTGGGGATTGCCGAATGTGGAGTGGTAGGGAGTTCCAGACGTAGAGAGCAGCGATACAGCAATAGAGGTTAAAGGAGCAGACAATCGTCCACCATGCATGGTGCCTAGAGGACGTGCAAGTATATGGCAGGATATCAACGATGAAACATTCATACATCCGTAACTCTCATTCAAAATGTGTGTATTTTAAATTAATTATGACTTTAGTGATATGCTAGCGACATGTGTTTTATACACAAGCATGAAGAAAATCATAATCTTCCATGTAAAGTATAGCCTGATATCTAGCCACACACGCCCATTTTATTGGCTAGACCATCTATATAGATTAGGGTCATTAGTACCAGCTTTTGACACCTCCAGAGGAAGAGAAGTGTTGTTCTGAAATGTGAGCCATGGAAGGTAACAAGGAGTCAGATTAACTGAGTTCACTGCGGGTGGGAAATATCAGGACACCAAAGACAAACTTCAAGACGGCTGTCAAAGTGAATCCACACCAAACCTAGATTTTATTACAGCCAATTTTCTCTTTGGGATTCCGAAAGTTGTTCCAGCCTTTGTTTTGATAATTCTGCAATCACATTGCAATGTATGAGTGTCTAATTAACCAAGTGCTGGCTGAATTCCAGAGACTCATAAAATTATTTAAAGGAGCAGTAAACATTTTTTTAATGAAAACACATGTTTTACAGAGCATTTCCTGCTGAATAAAACAAGGTCACTCCCATCGCTGTCAGATGTTTTATTAAAAAATTATAGCAGTTTAAATAATCAGGAAGTGAATTTACTGTGTTTACTTCCTGATAGTTGTAACTGACAGGAAGTGAATTTACTGTGTTTACTTCCTGATAATTCTGACAGGAAGTGACAGGCAATTTCTATCACATTCTATAGAGAACTGTATGTCTCTGACTTTCCTCTCCATTAGAATCTAACAGGTAATCTAATTAGAATTCGACCACTAGAGGGCACTGCTAATGTACAAAAACATGGGTTTAAACTGTAACAACTCTGGAAATATAAATCTCTCAGCAGTGGGAGTACCCTTATTTTACTCAATAGGAAAATCCCTACAATATATATTTTTTCATAAAAAAAGTTTTCTGCTCCTTTAAACACTAACATAAATACCTGTGACCAGCCATTGATTAGCTGTAGATACTAGAAGTTTTGTGTTACAATATCTGGAGATCACAGAGCTCACTACATCCTGTATTGGGCCTTAGCGCATATGGCCTATTCCAAAGTCAGGGTCAGACGCAATTTTTCTTTGTTGAAAATGGAACTTCGTATCCTGAGACTGATAAAGGTATCCAGTGCAATGAAAAGCAATGCATTGTGGGTCGCTAAAATATTCAAGAGTTGAAAGACATGTTTGCAGAACTGACAACTAAAAAAACAAAAGTGAGAAAAAGGAAATTATTATCAATTATTCTGGACATGGAGGGTAGGAGCACCACAACAGCCTTCACCACCCCAAACAGCCTTCACCTCCCAGGCTCTGGATTACCAAACTAGCTAGAATGGAGTGTTAGGAGTAGATGTGCAGCTGCAGAAAGAGCAGCTCAGAAGGAGGTCAATGAGGGAGCATCATGAGATGGGGCTAATTCTAGCAGTCGTTGGTCTGCATGTAGTTGTACAACAGTTGGTAGTAGCATTAAGATGGAGGACAGTGGCAAAATTGGTGTTGGGTCCTTGGCCTGTGCCTGGTCCACCAGGTCCAGCAGTTAATTGGGATGTAGCAGCCAGACGACCTGCACTTCTGCCTCAAGATGTTCCCGGAGAAATTCTGATCTTATTTGCTGTACATACTCCAGGCTTCTTTGAACTCTTGATGGGGTCTGAAAAGGGGTTAAATCAATGGGGATGATTATACTAGACCTGACATCAGTTACAGTGTTACCCTAAAGACAAGGTGATGAATGGGTTTAAAAAGTGTGTATAAAGAGTTTGTATCACTAAGTACCGTTCACCTGCTTGTACAATGGTACATGATGCTTGCCCAGGTATTGCCAGGGAAACTGTTTCCATGACAACTGCATCAAGCAGATTGAGATGCCATAAATTCCCAGAGTTTAGGTAAACACATGATTTAGAAAACATTACATCCGTCAGATTATGATTGAATTTTGTCTTCAAAATTCTATATTGATTATTGAGTAAAGTGGTGCAAAAACTACACATTGAAATGAAAGGGACACTAACATCACCAAATAGTAAATCCCCCCCCACTTATTTTAATTTAGACAGAAAATCCCTGTGGCCACTTTAAATTAATTCAGTAAGGTACTGGACTCCAAAATGAATCTGCAGTTAGTACTGTATAGCATGTCTATGGACACAGATATATTTGTGGATCCCAAATTCCTCCCACTTAAATATTTTTTTCCTTCCAAAGAACACAAAAGTGGGAGGAGCTCTGCGACAAAGACTCATGTCCGCCTCTATGGACTTGGTATCCAATACTAACTGAAGATTCATTGTAGGGAACCAAACTCTGCAGGACGGATTCATTATGGCCATTTGAGTTTTTCTACCCAAATGAAGGTAATGGGGGGAGGGACTTTTATCAAATGTTTTTTCTGTCCCTTTGAAGACACAGTAAACTTAAAAAAAAAATATATATATATATATACACTACCGTTCAAAAGTTTGGGGTCGTGTAGAAATGTCCTTGTTTCTGTAATGACAGCAGCTTGACAGTATGGTATGTAAGAAGTGCCCATCAAGCCAATCCAAACTGTGGGAGCTGATTCGGGAAGCATGGGGTGAACTCTCTTCACATTACCATAACAAACTTACAACTAGAATACCAAAGGTGTGTAAGGCTGTAATTGCTGCAAATGGAGGATTCTTCAATGTAAGCAAAGTATGAAGGACACAGTTATTACTTAAATTAAAAATCATTATTTCTAACCTTGTCAATGTCTTGATTGTATTCCCTATTCATTTAGCAACTCATTTGAGTTTCTAAGTGACCCCAGACTTTTGAATGGTAGTGTATATGTTACAGGAATTCTCCTGAGCTGATCAACTCGAAAGTAATTAAATGTCAGACTTACTTTTTTTTCTAATTAAATAGCAATTTTCTTTTGTGGGCAACTGGTGTTTCAGTTGCATATTAGGAGAGCCTAGTCAATAGCTGAAGCTCTCCATAGAGTGCATGATTAAAATAAATAAAAAATATAAAAATAAAACGCAAAGCAAGTTTGAGCTGTTATATCTTTTGAATGAAAGCTCCGCCAGCACAGTATCCTTGTTTGACTCAGTAGAAAAAGCTCTATAACATATTTTTCATTAAAAAAGTTTACATTTACTTTCACGTGTATAGTTTATGGAAGGGAGAAGGGTGATATGACAGAAAATGTCAATAACATTGAACACTTTGGATGTTGAAATAATTTCGAACTTATTGCGTCACAATGTGCTAGATATGGCTCCATCATCCCAAGATGTTTTATAAATCAAGTCATTCTTATTGTTCTTTTCATTTTAATTATGATTTATAATACATAGTAACATAGTAATTTAGGTTGAAAAAAGACTTGCATCCATCTAGTTCAACCCTTTTCCTATTCCTGTTTACCATCGTTGATCCAAAAGAAAGCAAAAAAAAACCCTCAATACAGCAATTTCAAATTCTGCCTTGAATGGGGGAAAAAAATTAATTCTTGCTTCCAAATAGCAATCAGATTTCTCCTTGGATCAACAAGCACTAACTAGGGTAGTAGATAAGTGGAATAGCCTACCAGCAGAAGTGGTAGATGTCAATACAGTGACAGAATTTAAGCATGCATGGGATAGGCATAAGGCGGTCCTTAACATAAGAAAAGACCAAGGACCAAAAAAGGTTTGAGGTTGTGTGTTTTTTTTTTTGTTTTTTTTGTTTGTTTTTTTTTGTTTTGTTTTGTTTTTTTCAGTAGGAAATTGGGCAGACTAGATGGGCCAAATGGTTCTTATCTGCCGTAAAATTCTATGTTTCTATGTTTAACTAAATATTAATCCCAGTACTAACGTACATAGCCCTCTATGTTCTGCTCTTTTAAATAAGTATCCAGGTCCTTTGTAAAGGCATCTAATGTATTTGATAGCACCACCTCCTCAGGCAGTGAATTCCATACCTTTATTGTCCTTACTGTAAACAATCCCTTCCACTGCTGTAGACGAAATCTCCTTTCCTCAAGTCTAAGCGGGTGGCCCCTTGTCCTATGTACTGTTCTGTTAATGAACAGGTCTTTGGAGAGCCCTTTGTATGGGCCCTGAACATATTTATATAGTGTTATCATGAATAATATTTATTTTGATTTTTATGCTTTTTTAATTGTTTTTGTTTTCCATCTGGATTTTCGTCATTGTCTCTCTAGCCAAAAAAGTAACATGTTCTCATATTTATCAAGTTGCAAACTCTTTTTTTCATAGAGACAGTAGCAGCGCTAATTAGATAAAGAAACGATAGCAACTTTCACAAACACACGGGAAAAGTAATTAAAAATTCCGTTAAAATAACACCTTACAGTAACTCATTATTATCATTGTTACATAATACTTTAATTTATGGGGAAATATCATGTGTGAAATTAAAATGAAAAAAAAAAAGTATTTTTACCCTTCAAAATACTGGAATGGTTTTATCCTAATTTCTGCTGCTTAACCCCTTGCCTGCTAAAGCGTTCTCCAAAGAACTGAAAAACAATAGAATGGGCAAATAAGCTATTTTATGGGGATTCAGAACATATAAATAAATGACCATAGACAAAGTGACTGTGTAACTTTTTGAGTGACAAAAGGGAAGCTAATGCATTGGCTAATGAATCAGTAACTGATATGCATGTGAAGCTTTGCATGCCTCTGTGTTTCTTAAATTGTAATCAGGTGAGTTTCATATTATAGAATGAAATGATTCTCTTGTTCAGGTAATGTATGATCAGCAACAGACAGTTTTATGGTTGTGCACATGAATTCAACCTGTTATTGCTTGAAACATCCATTCAACACCGTAGTAAAGTGTTCTTCAATGTTAAAGGGATAGTAATGCTTTACAATAAAAGCAGCTCCAATTAATCTTCATAGTATTTAGGCCATGGATAGTGTTATTTCAATACTGTCAGAGTTGTAGTTCAAGAGTAATGGAATGATAAAGTATCCCCCTCCCGCCACTTTTACCTAGTGTAAGCCACCTCCCCTCAGATGTGGAATCTGGTCTCTTGACCAGACAGATCACAGCAAGGGACAATCTTCTTACTGTGATCATAAGGAAAACCCTGCCCCCCTTGACAGGTTTTTCAGGTTTTTCCTTATGATCACTGAAGATTGTTCCTCTCTGTGACCCATCCAGACAGTCTTGCTGCTCTGAGGTGAGCAGTGTTACATCAATAAAAGGGGCAGGAGGGGGATACTTTATCATTCAATTACTCTTGAACTACAACTCTGACAGTATTGAAATAACACTCCTCATGGCCCAAATACTATGAAGATTAATTGGATCTGCTTTTATTGTGAAACATTACTATCCCTTTAAATCCGGTACTGTTGGTGGTCCTTGAGGACTGAACTTGGAAAACCCTGCACTAAGGTGTGATAAAATGGAGATAACTTCTGCAGTGATATCACTTCTCCAGTTCCTATGTGTTACGTTTTTTCAGACACTCAGACAGTGGGTTAGAATAAAACACCGTTTTATTAGAAAAAAAAAAAAGAACAAGATCGCCCTTTATAGGCTGCACAGTAAATGGCGTTAGATAGGCTACATAGGCCTTCACAGGACCAGTCTACAGAAGTATGGAATATACATATACTGTCACAGGACAGACTCAGAATAGCGACTGGTAATCAATAGTTAAATACAAAGGAAGTGTCAGTCTCTGTTGTGGTGTTTGGCACACCCAAGGTGAATAAGAGACAGCAGTAGGTGCTAGATTATGTAACACCTTAAGCCCATAGGTGTAGAGGGCTATTTTGGCAGTACAAGGATTGAGGCAGAACGCTGCAGAGTAGTTAGCGTATAACGGAGACAACTGGTACAGCAAGAGCGTGAGCCAATAGCCCCCACGGGCGTATAACGGAGACCAACCGTACAGTGATAGATTGAGCCAATAGCCCCCACAGGCATATAACGGAGACGATTTGTACTGCAAGAGCTTGAGCCAATAGCCCCCACGGGCATATAATGGAGACCAACCGTACAGTGATAGCTTGAGCCAATAGCCCCCACGGGCGTATAACGGAGACAATTTGCACTGCAAGAGCGTGAGCCAATAGCCCCCATGGGCGTATACAACGGACACCGGGTACAGCAAGAGCTTGAGCAGATAGCCCCCTCGGGCGTTAGTAACGGAAACCACCTGTGCTGCAAGTGCTTGAGCCAATAGCCCCACCGGGCAGTAACGGAGAGTAACACTGATGGAGCTAGAGCCAATAGCGCCTCCCACGGGCACGTTAACGGAGACCAACTGCCCTGCTTGGTTGACAATATGAGCCGCCGTCTAACCCTGGCCCACAACGCGGCCGGCTCAGCAGGAGCAGCGAATAACTGCAACGACTCTGCAAGTGTTAAGAAGGCTCAGATCAAGGAGACGGTAGCACTGCACGAGTTAACCTCCGCACCAGGGTAGGATATGCAGCTCTGCGAGTACAATCGGAGGCTCAGCGTGTGAAGGAATTGCTCTGAAAGTGCCAAGGAAGACTCAGCTTAGGAAGCACAGCTCTGCAAGCGTAACGGAAGACTCAGCTCTGGAGACACGGCTCAGCATGAGTTAATGGTAGCAGTCTCGATAACTCTACCACGGACACAGCAGGAATCAGAATGTCGCCAGAGCGACAACAGCAGCAGGAAGCAGGAACAGTGGCAGAGACTGGAGCAAGCCGGTACAGGTCACGGAGCAGGAAGTCAGCCAGGCCGGGTCAGATCACGGAGGAGATTCTCAGACAAGCCAGATCAGCAACGAGCAGGAACGTCAGCCAGGCCGGGTCAGATCACGGAGCAGGAACACAGGAGCATAGTCAGAACAGGCCAATTCGGTACACAGGAAATCAGGAACGCAGGAACACAGCAACAGCAACACTGGCTCTGGAACACCACGAAAGGGCACCTGACAGGTGCCAATGGTCAGGTATAAAAAGGTCACCAGGGGCAGGCCAAACAGGCTCAACCAAGAGGGGAGCAGCACAAGCGAGAGTGACAGAGAGAGATCACAGGAACCATGGTACTATGTTATTCTATAGACTCTATGCACTAAGATCTCCAAAGTTGGACAAATCTTAGTACATTGGCTCCATAGAATAACATGGGCACTGGAGAAGTGATATCACCAGAGAAGTCATCTCCACTTCATCACCTCTTTATCATGTCTTAGTACATTTCTCTTTGAAAGGGAGAAGTCATATTTGTCCTGAGTGTGTTTATGCAGCAACAGCTCTTAATTTTAGCATGTTATAGAATAATTGGGCACTGGTTAGAGTATCTCAGGGTTACAGTAAACAGGAACACATCCCCTATAATGTATGTTATGGGGAGAGCTAAGGGTTAATATAAAATCTCTGAGTCAGCTCATTTGAAAGTTGCTGTGACATGAGTCCTGGTACTAGAGGTCAGTTCCACCGTCACTCCTCTGCTTCTGCTGCACCAACATCCTGATCTCCATCATTCGTTCAGAAGAACCCCTCCAAGAACCAGACAGGACCCGTCTGGAGGGTAAAACTTAGAATTCTTTATTGAACAACTCTTGGGGCTTATATACACAGTTACTCACAAGAACCAGACAAAGCATACAAAAGACTGAGACATATGGCAAATTCACAGTACAAAGGGTCAGACATGATTAGGTTAAGTTATCTAGACAAAGGATGTAACAAGGGATAAACACTGGGACAAAAGGTTGAGGGGCTCAAATAGACACTTCTAAAACAAAGGCTAGGGGGTTGAAGCATCTTTGAATATACTGTTTCAACCCCTGGCCAATCTGGTGCCTAGAATTGGCTGACCAATCCTAGCCAAGCTCATCACGACTGTCTCGGCCAATCAGAACATTTGGCCGGGCAGCTGACCGACCAATCCCAGGGTGGCCTACTTTCCCCTTTAAACCTGTCACCCAGGGCTTTGGCCAATCCGGAAGCTGCCTACTTTTCCCATGTTGTGTCAGTGGCAGCTTCCTCAGCCCCATGTTTTTCACTCCTTAGCGGGGAAAAACTATCTGTCCAGGACCACTTTACAATGCAGAGTCCAGAGCTCCGTGACAGTTCCATCACAGTTGCCAGTATGTTAATTAGGGATATCCTCAAAATCTTACCTTTTGGGGGAGATTCACTAAGTAGTGATAAAGAGACGATAAAGAGGTGATAAGGTGGAGAAGACATCTCCAGTGATATCACTTCTCCAGTTCTTATGTTATTCTATGGAGCCTATTCAGTAAGATCTCTAAAGCTGAAGAAATCTTAGTGAATAGGCTCCATAGAATAACATCGGAATTGGAGAAGTCATCTCTGCCTTATCACCTCTTTATCACCGCTTAGTGAATCTCCCCCAATGTGTCCTAAAGACTGGAGTAAAGAGTCACAGTTTTAGTACGATGTTCAATTTACAGAGCCTGAAGTGATGTAATTAGTTGAGAAAGGTATAGAGGTGTATGGTGTCTAAATATATCCCGATATCTCATAAAGCAAAATTATTAATTAGAAAATCAAGAGTTCTGTGAAGCAGTTTTTTTATTATTAAAGGGAGCTTTTTATATAAGAGCAATTTCTCATTAAGTATTATTGATCATTTAATCTGCAGACTGCAAATTGAAAGCGTTTGCTTAGCCATATAACACAGATTGCCCTTGATCATTATTGGAAGGTGAGTAAATGCAAAAAAACAACAATTTAAAGGGATAGTAATGTTTCATAATAAAAGCAGCTCTAATTAATCATCATAGTATGTGGACTTTGGAGAGTGTTATTTCAGTTCTGTCAGAGTTGTAGTTCAGGAGTAATTCAATGACAAAGTATCCCCCTCCCACCCCTTGTACTGATGTAACACTGCTCAGCCAGAGCAGAAGGGAGGTGCCCAGGTAGACTGCAGAGAGGGACAATCTTCAATTAAGATAAGGGAAAAACCTGAAAAACTTGTCAAGGTGAGAAGGGCTTTCATTGTATTCTTACAAAGAAGATTGTCCCCTTCTGTTATCTGTCTGGTCTATAGACTGCATTCCACATCTGAGAAGAGATGGCTTACACTAGGTAAAAGGGGCGGGAGGGGAAACTTTGCTTGTGAATATCTCATAAACCATAAAGGTTTGAGAGATAAGACTTATATCGTTCTTCGTGTTTTTTTAATGCCTACAAAATAAAATAAAGATAAAACGAAGTATTACTATCCCTTTAAAGGATCATAGTCAATATATATATAACTAGCAGTTTGGGACGGCGTTGCCCGTCATGTTATGCAGGAAATGTTTCTTTTTTTTTAAATAAATGTTATGATAGTGAATTATAGCGTAGGGTGTACGTGTCAGAAAGGTACACACAGTGATAGACAAAGACACATGCAACACACACATATACACACACATGCACTGACAACACAAACAGTGACACACAGCTGCAAATCAGAACATAAATACATACAGTGTGAGCAGTGTAAGTAACATACCTCCCAACATTTCATATGGCCAAAGAGGGACACTTGTGTTTTCGGTGGTGTTACTGGGGGCGTGGCTGGTGGTGTATTTTAGAGAATTTTTAACCCTTTGAGTGCCAGGGGGTAAGCAATGCATTGCATCCCCTCTGGCATTGAAATGGTTAAGTTACTCTTTCTGTAAGTGAATGATTTAGAAGAAGATGAAAGTATTTTTTTTACACAGACTAATTTAACTGATATATACAGAAGTTTATACCCACATTACCGTGGGTTTTACTGATGTGGAGCAATCTGATACACTTGTACATTAGGCTGACCAGACCTCACCTTTAACCAGTGACACATATGAAAAATGCATACTGCAGGGCTGCTTTGATTTTGGTGCACTCCTGAAATATGCTTATTTCCTATGTGTCCCCGGTTAAAGGTGAGGTCTGGTCAGCCTACTGTATATACACCACACTGTGTGATCTCCTAAATAGAGGAGCAGAGGGATTTGGGTGTCAAACAGGGACTGTCCCTCCTATACTGTATAGTGCCAGTCCTTATACACAGACTGTATACTATACAATGCCAGACCATATATAAATAGTTTGTCATACATGCTATACAGTGAGCTATGTACAGCATGGAGATGATTGCAGGAACTGGCACCTCTACTTACAGACAGACTGACAAACAACCTGCTCTCTTTCTCTCTCTTTGTGCAATATATAAATACAGTCACATCCATGTCTCTGCCATTTACCAGCTCAGCTGAAGCCTTGCTCTGCACTGCCTGATCACCTCTCTGCCGTTGTTTCCACTTTCTCAGCAAGCCAGTATCCTCCTGCTGATTGTTTAGAAATCAGCTCACTTGTAGTAATTAGCAGAGCTGTGTAGGCTCAAAGACAGGGAATGAAGAAGCTGCATAATACAGATTGGACCATGGCCTTCCAGCTGTAGCTTGAACATTGTTCCCATCATCCTCAGCGTGCGTGTGTGTATATGTGTGTATGTGTCTGCTAGTGTGTGTGTGGGAGGGCATGTGCATGTGTCTGTGGTGTAGGAGTGTGTGGCAGCCATTTTTTTTTTCAGCCTTAGATAGTGGTGGGCGGGCTGGATAGTGGGGGCAGGCCAAAAATCACACTCCCACAGAATCACCCAATGGCAGCAGTAATCCTTTTTACTGCCGCCCCTGGGTGTGTTTTGCCAGGCACAAAGTCTTCTTTTATATATATAGATACAGCTTCAGCTGATGTAGTATGCATGAAAATGGCAAATTAGATGAAACATTCTTAGAATTGATATAAGGGCTCTATTTAAAGGGATAGTAATGTTTATCATAAACAGCAGCTCCAATTAATCTTCATAGTATTTAAAGCATAGAGAGTGTTATTTCAATACTGTCAGAGTTGTAGTTCAAGAGTAATTGAATGATAAAGTTTCCCCCTCCCTCTCCTTTATCTAGTGTAAGCCACCTCCCCTCAGGTGTGGAATCTGGTCCACAGACCAGACAGGTCACAGCAAGAAACAATCTTCTTACTTCCCCTCCTTGACAGGTTTTTAAGGTTTTTCCCTTATGCTAATTGAGGATTGTCCCTCTCTGCGATCCATCTGGGCAGTCTTGCTGCTCTGAGGTGAGCAGTGTTACACCAGTAAAAGGGGCGGGAGGGGTATACTTTATCATTCAATTACTCTTGAACTACAACTCTGACAGTATTGAAATAACACTCTCCACGGCCCAAATACTATGAAGATTAATTGGAGCTGCTGTTTTTGTGAAACATTACTATCCCTTTAATAAAATTATACCTGAAAATGTAAAGTCAAATAGGTAAGGCTTTTAATGTATTCACGCATTTAGTGCCAGCTACATTTTTGTTCGCATAAAAATGTGCATTGCATCTAAAAAAGAAAAATTGCATATTAACCCTTTGGGTGCCAGGGAGGTATCCAATGCATTGCAATACAATCCCTAACTGGCACTCAAAACGTTAATATACATGCAGCTTTAGCGGTATAAATCTTTATATTAGCACTGCTAACATTTTCTAGAATCAATGGGAATTTTTAATAGCAAATATGCTAATTTGTATTAGCATTGCTAATTTCTTTTTCAAATGTGATTTTTTTTCATTCTTAGAATCGATACAAATTTTATTAGCATTGCTGATTTCTTTTTCAAATGTGATTTTTTTTATTCTTAAAATCGATACAAATTTTGTTAGCATTGCTAATGTTGTAGAAGCAATGGAAAATGTATTACCAATGCAATCTTAGTCTTTATACAAGGCAAATTTATTCTTTGTAAAAATGCACATATTTAAGAGCAATATTACTTTCGATTGTTATTAAATTTGACAAAATCAATCATAATCTCTGTTTGTTTTGCACTCTGTTTATAAAGCTCAGTTTCATTAAAACCCTTTGAGTGCCATAGAGATATACAATGCATTGCATTGCTATCTGGAGCTCACAAGATTAAGTATTAAATACAACTTGAGTTTTTTTAAATTGACCTAGAAATGAGCAAGAAGGTGTGGACTAATTGTCTCTTATCTACCGTCAGCTTCTATACTTCTACGTGACTCAATAAAATGCTTTTTATGGAAGAAAAATGCCTCCAGATCCACTAGTTGCGTCATATTAAATATCAGTCTGGCACCAAGTATATTAAAGTGTGCTGCGTCTTAATGTGAGGTGACAGGAAGCCCATTGTGGTGTCTGTGGGACAATCGCTGCACTGTTCTATTCCACTAATAGATAGATATCTGTATTGGCAAGTGTAGCTTTTTCCCATCATAAAGACGTCTGTAGTCCTCCATCTGTTGTTGGACTTCATTTTTCCTCATCCTCAGTGGCTCATGGGAGTTTTAGTCCAACAACTACTAAAAAGTGACACCAAGGAGGGAAAGATGTACTAAGGAGTGATAAAGAGGTGATAAACTAGAGATAACGTCTCCAGTAATATCACTTCTCCAGTTCCTATGTTGTTCTGTGGGGTCAATACACTAAGGTTTTTCCATGTTGGAGACATCTTAGTGTATTGGCTCCATAGTATTAAATTGGATCAAGGAGTTTAAAGGGATAGTAATACTTAAGTATTACTAATCCCTATAGGAAAGTACTACTAAAAAAAACGTATTGCCCCCAGTGTCATCTCTCAAACCTTTATGATTTGAGAGATGATCACTTTTAACGTTGCCCTCTCCGTCCCCCTTCCCCGTAGTCAGCATGCTAGCTGACTGAAGGGAAATCCGGTCATAGATCATCAGGCGGCTCTGCAGCAGAGCCGCGATCTCGTTAATTAAAAAAAAAAACTTTCACTAAAGTGGTCTTCTACGTGTGCTTGCAAACCAAACACACGCAGAATACCATTTCAGTGAAAGTTTTGTTTTTTAGGAACGCAATCCGGCTGTGCTGGAGAGCCACCTGAAAGTCGTACAACTTTCTTCCCTTCAGTCAGCTAGCATTCTGACTACAGGGAAGGGGGAGGGAGAGGGCAACTTTAGAAGCAATCATCTCTCAGACCATAAAGGTTTGAGAGATTACACTGGGGGCAATATGTTTTTTTTTAGTAGTACTTTGCTATAGGGATTAGTAATACTTAAGTATTACTATCCCTTTAAAGACCCATTTAAATCGAGTGTCCAAATACAGATATAGGGGTGATCACATTTCAGTCCATGTAGTTAAACTACATGTTATATGTATAGTAGGTTAGTGAGTAGCTAAGTAGAAACCATCTTGATGCAACATGGGATCCCCCTGGCCAGTTCGAGTACCATTGGTTATGGGGCTTGGTAAATGAAATGTAGGTAGGAAAATGTCTTACCAGTATCCCAATAAAACTGTTTTTGTCTTTTTTTGAGTCCCTGTTTCATCACCTCCTATGCTTGTGACACACATACCAAAATGAACATATTAAAGGGTTAGTAATGTCAGTTTACAAGTAGTTTACCGAGTCTTCTGTATATTAAAATTAACAGGTTGCGCTATCTATAAAACTTTACTTTTGTGTCATTCAAAAGATATGAAGAGATAAAGATGCCCCGCCCACCCCTTTTTGACACATCATGCAAAGCTGCAGGCTGGGGAGGACGGATGCGGCGAGGGACAAACTTCAGTAAGCAAAGGGAAATCCTGCTATCCTTCATCAAGAGGGTGCAGGATTTCCCTTATATTCACTTACTGAAGTTTGTCCCTCGCTGCATCCGTCGACTCACACAACACTTCTGGCCATTCGGTGGGAGGCGGCCAGAAGGGTCAGGCAGGGGGGATCTTTATCTCTTTATATCTTTTGAATGACACAAAAGTAATAGACATTACTGACCCTTTAATATTATCTGTTTTAACACTTCCACTTTTACTATAAAGGGGGTTATGAACTAAGGCGTGATAAAAAGGTGATAAAGTGGAGATGACTTCTCCAGTGATATCACTTCTCCAGTTTCTATGTTATTACGTGGAACCAATGCACTAAGCTCTCAAAAGTGTGAGAGATCTTAAAGGGATAGTAACACTTCGTTTTATCTTTATTTTATTTTGTAGGTATTAAAAAAACATGAAGAACAATATGTCTTATCTCTCAAACCTTTATGGTTTGAGAGATATTCACAAGCAAAGTTTCCCCTCCCGCCCCTTTTACCTAGTGTAAGCCATCTCTTCTCAGATGTGGAATGCAGTCCATAGACCAGACAGATAACAGAAGGGGACAATCTTCTTCCTATGAGAACAATGAAATCACTGCCCCCCTTGACAAGTTTTTCAGGTTTTTCCCTTATCTTAATTGAAGATTGTCCCTCTATGCAGTCTACCTGGGCACCTCCCTTCTGATCTGGCTGAGCAGTGTTACATCAGTAAAAGGGGCAGGAGGGGGATACTTTGTCATTGAATTACTCTTGAACTACAACTCTGGCAGAACTGAAATAACACTTTCCAAAGTCCAGATACTATGATGATTAATTAGAGCTGCTTTTATTATGAAACATTACTATCCCTTTAATGCTTAGGTTCCACAGAATAACACTGGGCTTTTAGAAGTGATATTACTGGAGAAGTCATCTCCACCTTATCAACTTCCTATCACCCCTTAGTGCATAACCCTCCTTGGGAGCTATGCACTGAAGTGTGATAAAGAGGTGATAAAGTAGAGATGACTTCTCCACTGATATCACTTCTCTAAGCCCAATGTTATTCTATGGAACCTAGGCATTAAGATCTCTCCCACTTTGGAGATCTAAGTGCATTGGTTCCATGTAATAACATAGAAACTGGAGAAGTGTTATCACTGGATCACACCTTAGTTAGTGCATCTTCAACTAATTGATGATCAACGCATCTCAAGTATAATTGTATTGCAGACCTTGAGTTAAAGGGATAGTAATCTTTCACAAAAAAGCAGCTCCAATTAATCATCATAGTATTTGGGCCATGGAGAGTGTTATTTCATTACTGTCAGAATTGTAGTTAATACTGTCAATACTGTCAGAGTTGTAGTACAAGAGTAATTGAATGATAAAGTATCCCCCTCCCGTCCTTTTTACTGATGTAACACTGCTCACCTCAGAGCAGAAAGACTGTCCGGATGGATCACAGAGAGGGACAATCTTCAGTGATCATAAGGAAAAGCCTGAAAAACCTGTCAAGGTGGGCAGGGCTTTCATTGTTCTCACAGTAAGCAGATTGTCCCTTGCTGCGAGCTGTCTGGTCCCAGGACCACATTCCACATCTGAGGGGAGGTGGCTTACACTAGGTAAAAGGGGCGGGTGGGGTATACTTTATTATTCATTTGCTCTTGAACTACAACTCTTACAATAATGAAATAACACTCTCCATGGCCCAAATACAGATGATTAATTGGAGCTGCTGTTTTTGTGAAACATTACTATCCCTTTAAGAAAGGGTTGTGCATACAGTTATCTGTAGAAGTAACACCTAATGATAGCACCAAATTTACCTTACTATGATTTAAAAATCATAATGCCCCCTATGAATTTTGCCAATTTTGATCAAGAGGTAACATCTTAAGTCATTACTGAATATCATTGCCATGGAGACCGACATGATAGTTTAATCTCTTGAATGCTCGAGTGATCTCTGATGTTTTGTGAAACTCTGTATTAAATACCCTTCTAGCATGCAGGGAATTATGGATCAGAGTGGTGTACAAATCATCCCTTCACAATACACTGCACACCACTCTGTCCTTAGACTCATACACTCGGCCTACTTCAGTTTAAAAAAACTGTCAGCATCTGTTATGTCCACCTCCATGGAGATAACATTCATGACTGATTGAATATGTTATCTCTGGAAAAAAGGCATAACAGAAACATCATAAGGGCCATTAAGATTTTCTAGCCATCACAAGCTAAGTTGATGGTTATTATTAGGAGGTATTACTTCTCCTTGAAAGAAAAGAGGTCAAAAACACTTGAAATAAAAGGTCACGTTATGACCTTGGAGTGTAACATCAATAAGTGAGTCTAGAATCCCCGCAGGAAAATGAGAGAATAAACCAACTGCTTTCCTGTCTTATACAACTAAAGTCCCTATGCTATCTAATATTAAAATGTCCACGCGTTTCGCCTTAGCTGGATCTGCGACTCTTGATCTCTCTCATTCCAAGACTTATGTGTGCCTTTAATTACCTGCTGATGGCCACGGTTACTAAGAAACATGAAAATGAAATTGTCTTGTAGATTCGAGGCTTTCCCTTGCCTCTGGGTCCATCACAGAACTTATCGTTGATCTTCTGTGCGTGTCATCAGATGACCAGAGAAGCTAAATCAGCCATCCATTATCTTTCTCATACCCTGAGGAATGTGAATTATTGGTATCCTATGGCAAGATATATTTTTTTATCTCAAGCCTAGGGCCCCTATTTACAAAGTTATATCATGCTATAAAAAGAAATTCACAAATCAAGAGACCTGGGAATTGATCTTCTGGCAAAGCACTGACTTCTGAAAATCAACTCAACACTGCATATCTGGCAGACATGACAGCATAATAATATCTTTATATAGTAATGCCATTGTGTGTCGCCTTGAACACAGGACTTGTCAGGCACAGTGGGACAAATATACAAATATGTCAGTGCTGTCACACTGGAGTTAGCGTCTATCTACATTTGCTGTGGGTATGCACTACAGCGTATGATTACTGTGTTGTATGCTGGCAGAAAATCTCTTCTATCGTTAGGACTTTAATACCATCAGTCCCCTTATGCCATACCCATAGAGTGTGCGGGGAAATGGCATTGACCCAATCCATTTCCTCTACACCTCATTTAATCCTTTGAGTGCCAGAGGGGTGCCCAATCTGGCACTCAGTGGGTTAATACATAAGAAAATAACTCCCCAAAATGGCCACACAGACTACCTCACTGCCCTCTCCTTGGCTTGTGTCATTAAGGGGAAACTCATTGGCACTTGTAGCTTAGTAAACTGACTTTAAGGCAGTGGCTCTCAACCTGTGGGTCGGGACCCCTTCGGGGGTCGAATGACAATTTGCCAGGGGTCACCTAAAACCATCAGATATTTATATTTTGATTCATAACAGTAGCAAAATTACAGCGATGAAGGAGCAACGAAAATAATTTTACTGTTAGGGGTCTCCACAACTTGGGAAATTTTATCAAAGGATCGCGGCACTAGAAAGGTTGAGAACCGCTGCTTTAAGGCATAATGTCTGATTCCAAAATCACCATCATTCCTTCACCCCAATATCACTGCCCCTTAGAGCTCACATACCTCCCAAGTGTCCCTTTGTAGGCAATATTAGGGGTCCATACCTCCCAAGTGTCTCTCTTTAGGAGATATTATGAGTACATACCTCCCAAGTGTCCCTCTTTAGGAGATATTAGGGATCCATACCTCCCAAGTGCCCCTTGTAGGCAATATTAGGGGTCCATACCTCCCAAGTGTCCCTCTTTAGGAGATCTTAGGGGTCCATACCTCCCAAGTGTCCCTCTATAGCTGATATTAGGGGTCCACACCTCCCAAGTGTCCCTCTTTAGGAGATATTAGGGGTCCATAGCTCCTACATGTACCACTTTAGGAGAGACAGTCCCTGATTGGGCCATATGTTCAAAGAAGTAGCGAAATAGCTTTAGTCATTTGTAACGACTTTTCAAAGTACAGTGTCGCTGGGATCATTAATATTTTCAGAGAGTGTCAGTTGTGATTGGAAATATGTTGTTTGTCCTGACTGAAATTGTCGTATGTAACGACAAAAAAAGTCTTAACTAACGACAAAAAATGCATTAACTAACAACAAAAATGTCTTTAAAAATGTCCTAACTAAAGACAAAAATTCTCACATTCAGAACTTCACATTCCCTCCACTTTTTACTTAAGGTACAAATTTTGTCTTTTGAAAGACATTTTTTGTCGTTAGTTACGACAAATTTTCTTTTCCTCTATACGACACTGGAAGATAGTTTAGCCACGCCCTTGCCCCGCCCCTTTGCCCATCAATTCTGGAGTTGTGTCGTACACAACGGACATTACTAGTTTTTTGTCATATACTCTATAGAAAATATGTCGTTCATGCATTCAATTACTTAGTTTTGTCTTTCATACGACAATTTTTTGTCGTAATCCCTTTGAACATACGGCCCTTTGAGACCCAAATCCCTCTGTCCCTATTTTCCACGCTGCCGTCACACTTTTTAGGAGATCAGACTGTGTGGTGTGTATGTAAGTGTATCACATTGCTCCACAGCAATAAAAATCATACTAATGTCTATATAAATGTCAGTATTTTTGTTTATAAATTAGTCTGTGTACATAAAATATTTTGGTTTTGTTCTAAACCTTTTATTCAGAGCTCTCAATAGGTCATAAAGTGACTGAAAATTCACAGTAATGCCCCACCCACCAGCCACCCCCACCCCCCCAGCAACACCCCCTAAAACAAAAGTGTCCCTCGTTAGCAATTTTAAATATTGGGAGGTCTGAGCTCATAATCTAATGTTTGATACCAGATGCCATAGTGGATACATTGACTTCCCCCAAGTCACAAGTTACCGACACTGCAATGAACTAGGAATCCCTACTGCAGATCCAGTATCAAAATGACAGTCATTAACCCTTTGAGTGCCAGAGGATTTGCATTGCGTTGTGTAACCATCTGGCACTCAAAGGGTTAAGGCTGATGCAGTAAGGAGAACTTGAGCCAATCTGCACCACAAGACACAAACATCCCAAAATTTGCCATTGATTTAAATATGGCTTTTAACCTCTTGAGTGTGCAAAAGGTCACCAGTGCATTGCAATTGTAGTAGTCCAGCAATTGCTAGAGGGATGCAGTTTGCCTTATTTCCCTTTGGCAAGCAATTAACCTCTACCTGCATTTACAGCTTCTTCTACATTACTACCCTATTGATAAAATCTGTGCTTTATTTAGGAACAGAACAATTCCTGTTAAGCATCCTTATGGTTAAGTGTTCAAAACAAAAGTGAAGACATTCTAGGGTAAAGTAGCTTTGCCAGTAAATAAAAAATCTCCATTGATTTTATATTGCTATGTTTAATTACTTACAGGTTTGTATTTCATAAGAAATTAAAGCTGAAAGGATCCCCCTCCCGCCCCATCTACATATCAGCCAACTGTCCCGATTTACACGGAACATTCCCAACTTGAGGGCTCAAACCGCTGCCCCACCCGCATTGCACTTTGTACTGGTTTTCCTGTCCTGTTCCCCATTTACGTTTTGCTCATACATACTTCACCATTTCCAGCAGCCTACAGATGCGCCACGCTGCTGAGAGGTGAGTAACTTAATTCATTGTGCATGCATGCCATAAGATATATGCGCACACACCATGCAATCACGTTGTACTCTGCCTGAGCCAGAAATGAGTGTGAGTACCGAGCAACACAACCACCTGAGAAAGTTGGGAAAATTGTATATCGTCTCTCTAGGGTACATACAGTACTGCAAGTTAGAGACTTATCATGACACAGCAGTGCCTGTTCAATTAGATGGGGCCGGGCCGGGTGTTTCGCGGACGGGGACATTGCAAGTAAACACTGCTGCATTGCTGGCAGCCTGGCGAAGTGACACAGGAAGCGTCAGGCCAGGAGGAGGAAGTCAGGTGTGAGTTAAGACTGAAAAAAAAAAAATTGTGCACTTGTAGTTTGCCGTTTCCCAGTGCTTTGCCCGGCTGCATACCGATAGGGTTAGGTGCTGACTCTACCCAGTACCTTGGCCATGGGTGCCTGACTCCCTCTTCTGGAAAATGAGGGGTTAACACCTCACAATAAGTGTCTCATCAGTTGTGCATGTGTATATTACAATCCTAGAAGTAGCTTACTTTATCATCGGTCACCAAAAGGGCAAAGAAAATATACCCAATTACCTTCTTCCCATTGACAAAGGGGAAATTGGGTATATTTGTTTGCCCTTTTGGTGACTGATGATAAAGTTACTTCTAGGATTGTAATATACACATGCACAATTGATGAGACACGTATTGTGAAGAGTTAACCATTTGAATGCCAGTGATATGCAACAGATTGCTTAGCCATACCTCCCAAGTGTCCTTTTTAGGAGGGAAAGGTCCTCTTTAAACCAAAATCCCTCTGTCCCTCTTTCCCACCCTGGTGTCCCTGTGTTTAGGAGATCAGACTGTGTGGTGTGTAAAGAAGTGTATCACCCTGGTGTCCCTGTGTTTAGGAGATCAGATTGTGTGGTGTGTATATAAGTGTATCACCCTGGTGTCCCTGTGTTTAGGAGATCAGATTGTGTGGTGTATATATATAAGTATATCACTGTGATGTTCCTGTGTTTAGGAGATCAGACTGTGTGATGTGTGTATAAGTGTATCACCCTGGTGTCACTGTGTTTAGGAGATCAGACAGTGTGGTGTGTATAGAAGTGTATCACCCTGGTGTCCCTGTATTTAGGAGATCAGACTGTGTGGTGTGTACATAAGTGTATCACCCTGGTGTCCCTGTGTTTAGGAGATCAGACTGTGTGGTGTGTACATAAGTGTGTCACCCTGGTGTCCCTGTATTTAGGAGATCAGACTGTGTGGTGTGTACATAAGTGTATCACCCTGGTGTCCCTGTGTTTAGGAGATCAGACTGTGTGGTTTGTACATAAGTGTATCACCCTGGTGTCCCTGTATTTAGGAGATCAGACTGTGTGGGGTGTACATAAAACTCACATTATTGTTTGTTTAAACGTCAGTATTTGTGTATATATAAATTAGTCTGTGTAAATAAAATAATCTGGTCTTGTTATAAGTCATTTATTAATGTTACACAAGAGGGTGTCAATAGGCCATAAAAAATTATCTGTAATGCCCTGCCCACCAGCCACACCCCCAACAATACCCACTAAAACAAAAGTGTCCCTCTTTGGCAATCTGAAATGTTGGGAGGTATGCTTCTGCTGTCTCCCATTAGATCTGTGATCTGGTTGTGGGACCGGACAGATCTCAGCGAGGGACAATCTTCAGTCAATAAGTATAAGGAAAACCCTGCCCCCTTGAGGAAGGAGGGAAGGATTTTCCTTTTGCTTACTGAAGATTGTCCCTCTCTGCATCTGTCCAGACCACACAGAGAGGTAGCATGACACGGCCAGAAGGGGAGTGAGGGGGATCCATTCAGCTTTAATATCTTATGAAATACAAACATGTAAGTAATTAAACATAGCGATTTATATGTTATAAATACCTTACAGAAGACTCAAAGATAAAGTTTAATATAGATATTACTATCCCTTTAAGATAAGTTTATCTAGTTTTAAAGAGTAAAAATTACCTATATGATGTGCTTTGCGTTTGGAAAATTAGCTTTAGTTTGTTGTTGTTGCATTACTAGTGGGAAACCTCAGGGATCTCTAAGGGGGCCCATTATATTTAGTATTTTTAATCATCCAATATAATAATTCGCTAACGTATGTTTGTCAGAAGCTGTCATGCACAGTACAGATGGCTGCGCGTACTGCAGTCATGCACAGTAGAGACTGCCCGCGCCGCGGTTGATAACGAAGCGGGCCGCTCCGAATTCAGACTGTTCAGTGCGCAGAGAGGACTACGGTCTGAATTTGGAGCACCGCGCACCATTATATGACTGCACTGTGGCCTGTGTACACGGGCTGTTCAACTAGTCCTATATAATAATTCACTAAAATGTGTGTAACGACAAAGTCATGTGCAGTAGAGACTGCCCGCACCCCGGCTGATACAGAGCTGGACGCTCCAAATGAGCTTTGTATCAGCCACGCCGCGGCCAGTATCTACTGCTCATGACTGCCCCGCGACCGGCTGGCAGTGGCACTGTGGCCCGTGTAACAGGCTCTTCAACTAGTAATACTATAAAAGGTCTTCAAGGTAAGGTATGCCTTTTTGCAGATGATACAAATATCTGCAATAGGGTAGACATTCCAGGGGGAATAAGCCAAATGGCAAATGATTTAGGTAAATTAGGTAAATTCTCAGGTATAATACAATTTTGCCCCTTTTCACCTTATGTGACGTGAGGGGTGATTATTATACACAAGAAAAAAATAATATATATATATATATATATATATATATATATATATATATATACAAAAAAGACAGTCCTGCGCTCCTCTATATACTGTGAACATAAGTGCCCTGTATTTAGCATATGTAATAACTCTTAGTAAGTCTAAGTGAAAATAAGTGAGAATTTCGTTCCACAAATTGGCCAATCCGTGTGTAAGCTTACCACCAACGCCAAGGTATCTCACTTTGCGGTAAGTCCTACTCTAATACACCTATAAAGACCCTATCTGAATTAAAATTAAAAACAGACATTCTCTTAAGAAAGATGTTATAATAAACGCGTCAGTGGGGACCCTTTAAATATCTTTTTGATGTTTTTTATTTCTTGTGGGTCCCAGTGTACTGCAATTAAAAACAACAGACATACAACAAGACAAAAAAAAAACAAATTAGGTGTAGAGGGAGGACTTACCTGATACATGGCCCATAAGGGCCTGCACTGAAAACTATGTTCCATTTATATCCTTCCCCACAAGTCATGTGAGGAATGGATGATACTAAACAGGCAAGGGGGATTGCATACTGGAACAGGCCAAAAAGCCTTGTTCTTAAAGGCCAAGTGAGAAAGAAAAAAGAATGGTGAAATGAAATAAATAGTGATGAGCGAGCATGCTCGGCCGAAGCTCGGTTCGGATCGAGCATCGCTCTGCTCGGCACATGGCGGTACTCGTACGAGTACCGCATGTGCTCGCCCGCCATGTTCGGGTCTCCTCCCCGCACGTTTCGCGGCTGCTGCGCAGCCAATAAACGTGCGGGGAGGCTCTGACATCAGTGTAATGCCAGCAGCCATGTTGGCTGCTGGCATTACACTGATTGGCTGGCCAGAACCCGTGATCGGGTGCTGTATAGCACCTGACCAGCGAGTTCGGCTCAGTCTTAGCCAGGGAGAGATGAGGATAGGAAGGGAAAGTCAGTGTAGGGAGAAGAAAAGTGTTGGAACACCATATAAAGACCCAAAAGTCCTTTTTAGGACTGTTGTGTGTGGGGGCAGCAGTTATATTTTGTTTGGGGGGGCACAAATTAAAAAAAAAAACGTCACATATTCCGTTCACTGTGCCTAGCAGCAGATTAGCAGCACATTCTGTTTAGTGTGCAAAGTTGCAGATTAGCAGCACATTCTGTTTAGTGTGCAAAGTTGCAGATTAGCAGCACATTCTGTTTAGTGTGCAAAGTTGCAGATTAGCAGCACATTCTGTTTAGTGTGCAAAGTTGCAGATTAGCAGCACATTCTGTTTAGTGTGCAAAGTGTAAAAAATAAACGTCACATATTCCGTTCACTGTGCCTAGCCACAGATTAGCAGCACATTCTGTTTAGTGTGCAAAGTTGCAGATTAGCAGCACATTCTGTTTAGTGTGCAAAGTGTAAAAAATAAACGTCACATATTCCGTTCACTGTGCCTAGCCGCAGATTAGCAGCACATTCTGTTTAGTGTGCAAAGTGTAAAAAATAAACGTCACATATTCCGTTCACTGTGCCTAGCCGCAGATTAGCAGCACATTCTGTTTAGTGTGCAAAGTTGCAGATTAGCAGCACATTCTGTTTAGTGTGCAAAGTGTAAAAAATAAACGTCACATATTCCGTTCACTGTGCCTAGCCGCAGATTAGCAGCACATTCTGTTTAGTGTGCAAAGTGTAAAAAATAAACGTCACATATTCCGTTCACTGTGCCTAGCCGCAGATTAGCAGTACATTCTGTTTAGTGTGCAAAGTTGCAGATTAGCAGCACATTCTGTTTAGTGTGCAAAGTGTAAAAAATAAACGTCACATATTCCGTTCACTGTGCCTAGCCGCAGATTAGCAGCACATTCTGTTTAGTGTGCAAAGTGTAAAAAATAAACGTCACATATTCCGTTCACTGTGCCTAGCCGCAGATTAGCAGCACATTCTGTTTAGTGTGCAAAGTTGCAGATTAGCAGCACATTCTGTTTAGTGTGCAAAGTGTAAAAAATAAACGTCACATATTCCGTTCACTGTGCCTAGCCGCAGATTAGCAGCACATTCTGTTTAGTGTGCAAAGTGTAAAAAATAAACGTCACATATTCCGTTCACTGTGCCTAGCCGCAGATTAGCAGCACATTCTGTTTAGTGTGCAAAGTTGCAGATTAGCAGCACATTCTGTTTAGTGTGCAAAGTGTAAAAAATAAATGTCACATATTCCGTTCACTGTGCCTAGCCGCAGATTAGCAGCACATTCTGTTTAGTGTGCAAAGTTGCAGATTAGCAGCACATTCTGTTTAGTGTGCAAAGTGTAAAAAATAAACGTCACATATTCCGTTCACTGTGCCTAGCCGCAGATTAGCAGCACATTCTGTTTAGTGTGCAAAGTTGCAGATTAGCAGCACATATTCCGTGTAATATGAAGAAGGCAGGTAAAAAGGGACGGGGAGCACCCCCTTGCGTAAATCTCCCTTGCCAAGGGCTAGGTGTTCCGCGGTATGGCGTTTTTTTAAGGAAAGTGCGGACGACAAAAGAATTGTAGTTTGCAACCTGTGCCACACCAGAATGAGCCAAGGCATGAACACTAGCAACCTCACCACCACCAGCATGATCCGACACATGGCATCCAAGCACCGTAATAAGTGGGAGGAACGCCCGGATCACCAATCTGTGTCTGCAGGCCACACCACTGCCTCCTCTTCCCCTGTTTTCGGTGCCGGCCAATCGCCTGTCGAAGGCGCAGGCCCACATACCTCCCGCCCTGTACCTGTACCATCTGAAGCACCATCAGCGACCACATCCACTTCCCTGTCCCAGTGCAGCGTCCAAATGTCGTTACCCCAGGCATTTGAGCGCAAGCGAAAATACCCAGCCACCCACCCACAGGCCATAGCACTAACCTCACACCTTTCCAAATTACTGGCCATCGAAATGCTGCCATTTAGGCTTGTGGAGACTGAGTCCTTCCGCAGCCTGATGGCAGCAGCTGTCCCTCGGTACGCAGTCCCCAGCCGCCACTACTTTTCCCGGTGTGCCGTCCCCGCATTACACCACCATTAGGGATGAGCGAGCACCCCGATGCTCGGGTGCTCGGGTGCTCTGACCGAGCACCCCCTGATGCTCGAGTGCTCGGCCGAGCACCCGAGCCCCATTCAAATGAATGGGAGCACTCGAGCATTAAACCAGGCACCCCCTGCTCTGATGAGCGGAGGGTGCCTGGTCAATGTCCCCCTTCATCTCCGCTATGCCCCTCTTCCACAATGTCCCCCTTCATCTCCTATGCCATAGCGGAGATGAAGGGGGACATTGTGGAAGAGGGGCATAGCGGAGATGAAGGGGGACATTGTGGAAGAGGGGCATAGAGTCTATGCCCCTCTTCCACAATGTCCCCCTTCATCTCCGCTATGCCCCTCTTCCACAATGTCCCCCTTCATCTCCTCTATGGCATAGGAGATGAAGGGGGACATTGTGGAAGAGGGGCATAGCGGAGATGAAGGGGCACATTGTGGAAGACGGGCATAGCGGAGATGAAGGGGGACATTGTGGAAGAGGGGCATAGAGTCTATGCCCCTCTTCCACAATGTCCCCCTTCATCTCCGCAATGCCCCCTTCATCTCCGCAATGCCCCCGTACCTCCATTCCCTGGTGGTCCAGCGGAGCGTCTTCGGATCTGTGCCTCTTCCGGCACAGATCCTCTTCACCCGAACATGTCGGGCGAGCACATGGCGGTACTCGTACGAGTACCGCCATGTGCCGAGCAGAGCGATGCTCGAGCCAATCCGAGCATCGGCCGAGCACGCTCGCTCAACACTAACCACCATGTGTCCCGTAACATCACCCGTGCCCTGACCAACGCAGTTACTGGGAAGGTCCACTTAACGACTGACACATGGACAAGTGCTTGTGGCCAGGGACGCTACATTTCCCTGACGGCACACTGGGTGAATGTCGTGGAGGCTAGGAGCGACTCGGACCCTGGGATGGCACAGGTGCTACCCACGCCGAGGATTGCGGGCCCTACCTCCATCAGGGTTTCCGCCAGCACCTACGTTATTGGCTCCTCCTCCTCCGTTTCCACCTCCGAATTCTCTGCGCGCAGCGCCACTCACCCATCAGCCGGTAGCTGGAAGCAGTTTAGCACTGCAGTGGGGAAGCGTCAACAGGCCGTGCTGAAGCTGATCTGCCTTGGGGACAAACAGCACACGGCCTCAGAGCTGTTGCAGGGGATTAGTCACCACACCGAGCAGTGGCTCTCGCCACTCAACCTGCAACCAGGCATGGTTGTGTGTGATAATGGGCGTAACTTGGTGGCGGCTTTGGAGCTCGGCAAGCTCACACACGTACCATGCCTAGCGCATGTATTTAATTTAGTGGTTCAGCGATTTCTAAAAACCTACCCCAATTTGCATGATCTCTTGACCAAGGTGCGCCGCGTGTGTGCACATTTCCGTAAGTCATCAACAGCTTCAGCCGGCCTGTTGAAGCTGCAGCAGCGCTTACAATTGCCAGCTCACCGGCTGCTGTGTGACGTGAGCACGCGCTGGAACTCCACCTTCCACATGTTGGCCCGGCTTTGTGAGTAGCAGAGGGCAGTAGTGGAGTACCAGCTGTTACACGGTCGTCGCCTCTCCGTTCAACTTCCTCTAATCAGAAGTGAGGAGTGGGAATGGATGTCAGACCTCTGTGAGGTTTTACGCAATTTTGAGGAATCGACACAGATGGTGAGCGGCGATAACGCTATTATCAGTGTAACCATCCCACTTCTGTGTCTACTGAAACGCTCGCTGCTCACAATTAAAACCGACGCTTTGCATGTGGAAGAGGTGGAAATGGGGGAGGAAGAGCTTACACAAGGTGATAGCCAGAGCACCCTCACTTCGTCTTCTCAGCAACAATTGGAGGAGGAGGAGGAGGAGGAGGAGGAAGACACGGTTGCCTCCGCTACAGAGGGTAGCCATGGAACTTTAGTTCCATCTCTTCAGCGTGGGTGGGCAGAAGAGGAGGAAGAGGATGAGGAGATTGAGAGTCATCCTCCTGGTGAGGACAGCGAAATCTTGCCTGTTGGTACTCTGGCACACATGGCTGACTTTATGTTAGGCTGCCTTTCCCGTGACCCACGCGTTATACGCATTTTAGACAACACGGATTACTGGGTGTTCACCCTTCTGGACCCCCGCTACAAAGAGAATTTCTCATCTCTCATTCCTCCGGTGGAGAGGACAAGCAAAATGGTGCAATACCAGAAGGTTCTTGTTGAAAAATTGCTCCAAAATGTTCCACCTGACAACGCTGGCGGCAGAGTACGTGCTACCTTGGCCAGCCGAGAAGGGGAGAAAAGGGGAGCACACAGCAGTTCCGACAAAGGCAGGGCAACACTCTCCAAGGCGTGGGACACCTTCATGACACCCCGCCAGCACCCTCACCCTGATGCGCAGCCTAGTGTCACAAGGAGGGAAAAGTTTTGGAAGATGGTGAAGGAGTACGTAGCAGACCGTGTCAGCGTCCTCAATGATCCCTCTGTGCATTACAACTACTGGGTGTCCAAGCTGGACACGTGGTATGAACTGGCACTCTACGCCTTGGAGGTGCTGGCCTGCCCTGCCGCCAGCGTTCTGTCTGAGCGGGTATTTAGTGCTGCTGGTGGCATCATAACAGATAAGCGTATCCGCCTTTCCACCGAAAATGCTGATAGGTTGACACTTATAAAAATGAACAAGGCCTGGATTTCCCCTGACTTCTCCACTCCACTGGAGGAAAGCCCCGGGTGAACATAAAGTCACTTTAGATATGTTATTTACAATGATGGGAATACTCTGTATTCCCATTCACCCCTTCCACCCAAAAAACGGGTATATGGTTGACTCTCTTCCATATACCCTGTGATATAATTTTTATATAGGGCCAGCTCACCAGCGGGCCCTGTGATATAATTTTTATATAGGGCCAGCTCACCAGCGGGCCCTGTGATATAATTTTTATATAGGGCCAGCTCACCAGCGGGCCCTGTTTGACAACTTTTTGTATAGGTCAGCTCACCAGCGGGCCTTCTTATATAATGTTTTATTGGGTCAGCTCCCTAGCGGGCCCTCTCATATAATGTTTTATAGCGTCAGCTCACTAGCGGGCCTTCGCATATAATGTTTAGGATGGTCAGGTCCGCAGCAGACCCTCACCCATAATGTTTTAGATGGTCGGCTCAGCTGCAGACCCTCATTCCCAATGTTTTAGATGGTCAGCTTAGCGGCATGCCCTCGCCCCTAATGTTTTAGAGGGTCACCAGCAGGCTATTAATCCTAATTTTTCAAGGGTGTGTATGATGCCCTCCTTTATGTGTAATAAAGGGTGTATTGGAGTGACATTTCAGTCTAATTTTTGGCAGCCCTTTCACTTAGTGCATCGGCTTTATGAGTGTTGGACCACTACCTGAACTATTGTACCACAATGTGAATGAGGCCCTCCATTTTGTGATATACAGGTTTTATCGGAGTGCCTCAGGTCCTCCCATTGAATTAAATAGGGCTGGGGTGTTCGACAGAGCAGAAGGTAGTTCTTGGCTTCATCCACTAAGTCACTTCGTCACTTTTACTGAATGGATCAGACCCCACTGTTCCGACTATAAATTTTGGACTTAACAAGGGCAAACGGACATGTTGTAAAACCTGTGGTAGCTGCGGCCTCCGTTCCTGAATGCTGTACCTTACCCGGGCCATAACCACGTTGAACACCTGCTTTACTCTGCGCACGTTTCCCTCTTAATCATGGCCCCAGTTCCAAAAAATCGATGAAATTTTTTGCAGAATTTGCCTCTGCGCACGTTTCCCTCTTAATCATGGCCCCAGTTCAGAAAAATTGATGAAATTTTTTGCAGAATTTGCCTCTGCGCACGTTTCCCTCTTAATCATGGCCCCAGTTCCGAAAAATCAATGAAATTTTTTGCAGAATTTGCCTCTGCGCACGTTTCCCTCTTAATCATGGTCCCAGTTCCGAAAAATCGATAACATTTTTTGCAGAATTTGCAGATGATATACAAGTAAATATACAGCAAATACTGTTTGGTAACAATTTTTCGCCTAAAGTCGTTTTTATCTTCCTTTTTGTGTGTTTTACGGTCAGTCTGTAAAAATGGCGTACTACGGGCGAAACATCGTTCCCAGCAGCGACGTTGGAGTCCAAGATGCATCCAGACATCCTCCCTATGCTGTCCCTGAACCATTTCTGTGGTGTTTCCATCATTTTCTGCCCTTTTCCTATGGACCAGGCACCCTCCCCTCATCAGAGCAGGGGGTGCCTGGTGTAATGCTCGAGTCCTCCCATTGACTTCAATGGGGCTCGGGTGCTCGGCCGAGCACTCGAGCCTCCGGGGGTGCTCGGCCAGAGCACCCGAACACCCGAGCATTGGGGTGCTCGATCATCACTAGAAATAAAGTAATCGTGTTTTTTTGTGAGTAAACTGGATAAAATGAGAAGCTGCTTAGTTGAGCTAAAGGAGATATGTGTGAAACAAAAGCATAAGAGAGAATAAAGCTCACAGCGCTTACTCACCATAAAATATCCATATCATATTATAATTTAATATAAGAATAAAGTTTGAAATATAGATAGCAGCAAGGAATGAGAGGGTTCTCCAGTCCCCCTAACATTAGGCCTAAACCCAAAAGTGAAAACACATACATATATATATATATATATATATATCTCCACATGTCTGCTTCCCTTGCTCCACCCACCTCATTATGCTGCTACCATGCCCTCCCTCTACTCACTCCGTCCGGAGGCATCTGGGATGTCTGTGCAGCAGGCGGTATGCTTACATTTGCAGTCAACTTCCTTAATCCCCCTATGAGAACCTGTGTTAATTCAAGATAATGGTAGCGCCCTATGAGGACCTGTAGGTCCTAGCAGGGCACTACTGTAGTTTCAATGCCAGAGGTCTATACTAATGTTTTTTTGGTGGGTAGAGGGAGGGAAAACAAGGGTGCGTATTATACACAGGTGTGTATTATACCTGAGATTTTACGGTAATTGATTAAAGTGTGGCAGCTGTTGTTTATTGTTGATAAATGTAAAAAAACTGCAATTGGGAACTAAAAAATCTAAAGGCAGACTATAGTACTAAGGGTATTGTGTTGACAGTGTCAATAGAGCAAAGAGAATTTGGAGTAATTCTTTCTGATTATTTAAACGTAGCAGGCAATGTAACAAAGCGGTGGGGAATGCAATCAGGGTACTGGGTTGTATAGCTAGGGGCATTAGTAGCAGAAAAAGGGAAGTGGTCATGCCACTCTACAGATCTCTGGTTAGACCTCACATATTGTGTACAGTACTGGAGACCCCATCTCCAGAAGGATATAGATACTCTAGAGACAATTCAGAGAAGGGCTACTAAAATGGTGAATGGTTTACAGAAAAAGACATATCAGGATAGACTAAAGGATCTGAATATGTATAGCTTGGAGGAGAGAAGAGAGAGAGGGGATATGACAGAAACATTCAAATACATGAAGGAATTCAACAAAGTGCAGGAGGAAAGTACATTTTAAAGGAATAAAAATGTTAAGACGAGGCCATAGTCCAAAAGTTTTATTTCACTGAGAGCATGAAGCAGAAGCGGTAGAGGTTAAAGCGTAACTTTCAGTTTTAAAAATCCCTGTCTCCTATTATTAATGTAGTATAATTGTTTCTAGATCGCAGGATTTACTTTTTTTTATAAGGCCATAGTTTACAAGAAATTTGCTTTCAAAATGAGATTCATGTACCAACTTCGGCATTCTGCTGCACGTTGGCGCAGAACTTCCCACCTCCCTCCCAGCTCTCCCAGGTAACGTGTTCACACTTCCCTTCGTACTGGTGTGCATCATGTCTATCATTAGAGCTCAGTATAATGATAAACAGAGCTTGCTGTAAAGATAGACGTGATGCATACCAGTACGAAGGGAAGCGTGAAAGCGCTCCCTGGTAGAGCTGGGAGGGAATTGGGAGGAGAATTTCAGGACTGGGAAGTCCTGTGCCTCTGTGCCACCATTACCCTGTCCCGCAGAGTGCGGAAGTGGGTACAGGAATCTGATTTTGACAGTGAATTTCTCATGAACTATGGTCTTATAAAAAAAACCTGCTGCTTATAAACAATTACACTACATTAATTATTGGACACAGTGTTTATTACAGGTGAAAGTTCCACTTTAATCCCTTAAGGACCCTTGACGGTCCTGGCATGTCATGGGTTGGGGAGGCATAAGGATCCATGACGTGCCAGGACCGTCATGGAATCCAGGGCTCCCCGTTTGGCTGCACGCCGATCGGGGAGCCCTGAAACCAATTTGGTAGAAAAAAAGAAAAAAAAGGTCTGTGGTCCATAAGTGCTAGCCGGGTGCACAATCGTCCGGTCCTTAACAGTGAACATGCACGGGATAGGCATAAGGCTGTCCTGAACATTGGACAAGACCAAACAAGATTTGGGGTCTTTACAGAAGGAAAAATGGGCAGATTAGATGGCCTGAATGGTTCTTATCTACCGGCAAATTCTACATTTGTTTCAGCCATGGTTCTGAAATTGAGTGAGTAAGATATCAAAGGAGAGGTGCATCACTTGTCACTCAAACAAAAACATGTTTGAGACATGCAGCATCTTGTGGACCAACTGACTGTGTTGAAAAGGAGGGGGCTATAAAGAAAACTGATGTCATGGACATACTCGTAATTTATTAAATTAAATAATTCAATTAACTCTTTCTGACTCACACATTTTCCATGAAAATTGCTAGCACAACAAAGAGACATATTTCAGTTCTCTGTAAAAACAATTAAACTTGCCTTAGGGTGACAGATGCACTTCAAGGGAGCAAAATACCTTTTTAATTTAATTCAGTGGGAGTATGAAGAATTTGGTATTTTTGATTTACCTCAGAGTTACTCCATTTTTCTTTTGAATGTAGCTTCTGTTCTTACAAGACAAATGGAACAATAATCTGAATACATTTCTATCCACATTTCTTTGATGCTATAATTTCTTTAGACTGAAAGAATGGAATTGGATTGAAAAGAATTCTTGAGGAGGAAAAACATTCATTAAAATGCAAAGGACACTGCGGGGAAAAAAAACAAAGATAAAGATGCATGTTTTCGAATTAATTACATTGACAGAGCCACACAAAGCCGTCTTCTGAGGGTTCACGTTGTTGAACAGAACATGAAAACAGGATCTCGTTGTGCTTAAAGGAAGATTCGTTCATAAAACATCCTACACAGTGAGAATTCTTCATGCAGCGATGGAATATTCTATGTGCTGTAAGAGTTCATAAGATGGAAAATTGATCTTAGATACTAAATAATGAGAGCTAAAAATATCAACTTTCTTATGTAAATTCACAGTATTGTACTCTAACTTTGCTTTGAGCACATATTAGCAGTATATGGATGAATAGACCACAGCTAAGCTTCCTATTCATGTGCCTACACTAGAACAGAGCAAGTCAATTGTTGGTCGACCAGTTGTTGGGAACTACAGCTCCCATCATCCCCAACCAGCCACTATAGTTGTAGTTCCCAACAACCAAAAGTCCAAAAATTGACTGCCACTACATTAATCAAACATTAAGTACATACAGGTGAATGCACTTTAATTTGAGAAAGTCCAGAATGCCAGCAGCTATCTAATACACAAGAAAATAGAGTATAGGTGTACCATTTCCTCTATTTCTTGTTAGTACATGGTATTTAATAAAGTGCAGAGGAAAGGGAAGCCTCATAACACTCATTCATGTCCCCACTGCCCTCCCCTTGGCACAAGTTGTATTAAGGAGAGAATTTCCAGTAAATGTTGATTAGTAAATTGACATCCATAAACTGTAGTGCTAAGAAATCAATCTTAAAAAAAATATTTACTTGTACATAAAACCGAAATAAACAAATGTATACTCCTATTTAAAAAAAAAAGTTTTAACACTGTAACAGAAACCAAAGACGCTGAGATGTTCTGGGCTGTCGTACTGGGTTTTTCTTTCCTGAAGGAGGTTACAGATGTATAGCCAGGCCAGTGACTCTGGACTACAGCATCTGAGAATGGGCGGGTCAAAGGGGACACTTTAAACCATTCATAAATGAAGACACAGGATGTCCTTGTAGTTCACAACAAGTAACACTTTATTTGGTGACATCGGTGATATTTTATACAGTGAAAACACAAAGGGGACAAAAATACAATTTGGTCTAAGTTGCCACTCCAATATCCTGCCAATGGGGATCAGAGAGACAAAGGATAGGCGACCAGTTCGGGCACTTAATTCCTTCTCGTTGTGCCAGCCTGCCAGCCAATGGGAACCAGAGCATCAAGAGGGCAACCAATGATGACTAATCACTGAGTCACCTACTTGTCGAAGCAATGGCACGCTTGTCTTGGCATTGTTCAACAAGTGGAAACCAGTGAGCTCAGGGCCTACTTCCTACACATTATACAGTACAGTATGTCACTAACCAGCCGAATCAATCCGGGGGCCGCCTAATTTTCAAAACCCCGGGGGAAATTTCCTCGACTGCCCAGCTAGCCAGGGCTGGGCTATTCTTGTGAAAGTTCAGTCTTCCTGTATGGATAGTCCATGGCACTGGCAAGTGCTCTTACTAACGGCCTACAGCCCGTTACAAACACCTCTACACGTTTCTTATCGAAAGAAGACTTTCATCAAGAGGGCAGAGGAAAGCGCTGCTTTTACTATGCTTTTTAGAAGGACATAGACCAGTGTTTCTCAACAAGGGTTTTATGGCACTTTGGTGTCTGCTATGGGAACCAGTTTAGGAGGCAATTTGTTTTCTATGAGTACTATGGTAAGATGTCAATAACCAGCTTTCAGTGTATATTTATAGCGGAACTTTTATCCGCTGTAAAGTCACCCTGCTATAATTAAGCAGGTAGTGATTAGCTTCTGAATGTATAGTTTACCTTTCACAAGAAGCCCGATCTGAAGAAATCCATCATTGAAGGAGACTGACGGCTGGGTTAGCGCAGTCTGCACGCCTGCGTCGTCGGTCCCTTCCGGTAACCATTTGGTGCACTGCACTCTACACAATGAAGACCGGGACTGACAGCGCAGGCGTGCAGACAAGATACCTGTGCTGTAGCCTGGGTTCTGGTCTCCTTCAATGATGGATTTCTTCAGATCGGGCTACTTGTGAAAGGTAAACTATATATTCAGAAGCTAGTCGCTACCTGCTTAATTATAGCAGGGCGACTTTAAAGAGGATGAAAGTTCCGCTTAAAGTAAATTATTATGCAGAATATGCTTTTATTTGTCATCCTGAGAGTAAGAATCAAAAAGAATTATACATTTATGTATAGGTGCCTTTCATTACTCCTATGACAAGTTACCTACAGAATGTTAGTTTTGGCCAAATAGTCCTCAATGGGGGAGATGCATTAATGTGTGATAAAATGGAGATGACTTCTCCAGTGATATCACATCTCCCATTCCTATTTTATTCTATGGAGCCTATTCACTAAGATTCCTACACCTTTGGAGATCTTATTGTATAGGCTCTATAGAATAATATAGGAATTGGGGAAGTAAATTCACTGGAGAAGTCATCTCCGCTTCATCACACCTTAATGCAGTAGTTCTCAAGCATTTTTTGCTGAAGGCACACCTAACAAACAATCTGGCATTTTCGGGGCACCCTTATCGTTTTGTGCAATTTGTGAAGGGTGTAATGAAGGTCACAAAAACATAAATATAGAGCAGATATTAGACCTCACAATAAACATATTGTTCATAGTAATATCCTTAAATATTCGGTTGGAAGTCGACATTAACATTTTTGTCAAAGCATTAAGGAGACAATGGGGCACCCTAAGTGGATGACAGTGGCACACCAAAGTGCCACAGCACCCTGGTTGAGAAGCATGGCCTTAGTGCATAACCCCCAATGGGTGTCTTGAGAAATTAAAAACTAAGAACCCCTTTCCTAGACCAATATATGGCTGGGTTATTCAATTCAAAGAGATCCAACAATAAACATTAGTGAACTGCTTGTTACATTTGTTGTCTATAAATATCTACTACCATGTTCAATTCTTAGTTTACTAGTTGAACAGCCCGTTACACGGGCCACAGTGCCACTGCCACCCGGTCGCGGGGCAGTCACACGCAGCACAGACTGCCCACGCCGCGGCTGATACTGAGCTGGACGCTCCTTCGGAGCACCCAGCTCTGTATCAGCCGTGGCGCGGGCAGCCTCTACTGCGCATGACTGCAGCACGCGCAGCAGTGTTTACTGCGCAAATCGAGGCATTACACACAAATTAGCAAATTATTATATAGGATAAGATACTAATTTTAAAGTCCGTGTACACAGGCCAACACTGGCGGCGCTGCAGTCATGAGCAGTACTGACTGCCCGAATGCGCATCAGCTGATATGGAGCAGGGCGCTCCGAAATCAGACCGTGGTCCTCTCTGAGCACCTTCCTGGGGCCAAGCAGTCCCAGGAAGGTGCACAGAGAGGACCACGGTCTGATTTCGGATTGCCCCGCTCCATTTCAGCCGCGGCGCGGGCAGTCTCTACTGTGCATAACTGGAGCGCGAGCAGCCGTCTCTACTGCACATGACGGCTTCTGACAAACATACTAGTGAATTATAATATAGGATATTTCACCCTAACATTAACCATTTGAGTGCCAGAGGGCTATCCAACACCTTGCAAAGCAAGGCATTGGATACCTCTCTACCACTCAAAGGGTTAAATAAGAATAATAAATATATTTAGAGATCTATGTGAAAAATCAATAGAGTGAAAAAACGGAGCAAAAGGAGAATGAAGGTAGCAGCCTGCTTCAAAACAAAACGGGGAGATTTATACACAAAAATGCAAGATTTATACAATGTATACGGATTCAGTGCTGGAAATCCGCAGTAGATTTTCCTTACATATGTCAATGTTTGTAATGTTCCTTTTTACAGTAAAACCCTAAAAAACATATGGTTCATCTTTTAAAATTCTAATGTATTCTCCGTTTTTCTTCCGAAACATATGTGAGTAGGTGGATATACTTTAAATTTCTGATTCATATCAACAAAAGACTAAAAAAAATTAGGTACTAAGTGCTGGAGTGTAATTTTGGGCTGTTTCCATAGAAACAAATGTCTCTTCAACCAATCAGCATGATCTAAAAATAAAAATGATTGGTATAAATACATACAAGTTGGGCAGACCATTAAAGCATCTCTGATTCCTCCGACACTTCAAAATCACAGGGTCAAGAAAATATTCTAATCAAGAGGAACGCGGGAAACCTTTTACTTGCAATGTGCAATGTACTGGAAAAAATATTATCCGGTATATTGTTGCAGTATAAAGGGCTTTATCCAACAAGCTAATTCTAAAAAAAAGAAAACTGCATCATAGAATTGAAATGAAAATTCGGATTTTAACCCCTTGCATGTTAGAACTCCTAGCATTTAAGGGGTTAAAGAGTCCCATTTAAATCAATAAAAGGACCTTTCATTCCTTCCCTCTGAGGTAGGGTGATCACATGTCCCGGAATGCCTGGGACTGTCCCTGATTGGGGGGTCTGTGTCTCGCATCCCAGGTCACCCCCCACCTGGACAACAAAGAGTCCCGGAATGAAGCAACATGCACCAGTCCAGCCAGCCAATGAAATGTATTTGCTATATGGTCCTCATGAGGACCATTTAGCAAATACATTTCATTGGCTGGCTGCACTAGTGCGGGCGAGACAGCTGGAATGGAGCAGGTATGCTGGCTCTGCAAGTGAGACCCGCGGCTGAGGCTCCCGCTGGCGCTGACCATCTTTCTGAGGCTGACACTAAGTAAGTTTTCCCACTGGGAACAGAAAGATGGTCAGCGCCGGCAGGAGCCTCAGCTGCGGGACTAGGGTGACCACATGTCCCGGAATGGCAGAACGGAAATGTGGTCACCCTACTCTGAGGCTGTTGGTTTGACCTGAATTTCTCTAAAATTATTTAATTTTCAATCTGCTCGTTATTATATTTTGTCATTGCATACATATAACTGTATACATTTACAGATAACAATTTACATATAACGACCCTTCTCAATGCATCTGATGCCCTTTGGAAAGTGTAACCCCTTATGTGTCAGAGAGGTATCCAATGAATTGGATTAACCCTTTAAACTGGAACTTTCACATTGTATGAAGTCGCCCTCTAATAATTAAACATGAGGCGACTAGCTACACGATAGTTCTATTAGATCTCAAAAGTACCTGATTCTAAAGAAATCCTTATCTTCAGAGACCAGAAGCTAGGCACCAGCACAGACATCTCGTCTGCACGACATCGCTGTCAGCCCCGGTCTCCTCTAGGAGGCATTGCATGTTACCTTAAAGGGGAACTACCACCCCTCAACAACTTACACTTGAGTGGATGTTCATCTGGCGACTAGCTGCTTAGTAGCGTTAGTCGCCAGAAATCTTACCCGGTTCTGCAGGTATCGGCGTTTTACCGATGGTGACAGGAGCAGGAAGCACGGACGTCTCGTCACAGTGACGTCCGTGCGCCTCCTCTGTCAGTCCCTTTCGGAGCCATTTGGCTCCGAAAGGGACTGACAGAGCAGGCGCACGGACGTCACTGTGACGAGACGTCCGTGCTTCCTGCTCCTGTCACCATCGGTAAAACGCCGATACCTGCAGAACCGGGTAAGATTTCTGGCGACTAACGCTACTAAGCAGCTAGTCGCCAGATGAACATCCACTCAAGCTTAAGTTGTTGAGGGGTGGTAGTTCCCCTTTAAGGTAACCGAAAGGGACTGGCAGCGTAGGAGCGCAGACGGCACTAACTTGGTCGTCAGTCTCCGAAGATTAAGAATGACTTTATAATGAGGTACTTTTCAATCTAATAGAACTATTATAAAGCTAATTGCCATATATTAAATTATTAGAGGGCGACTTTATACAGTGTGAAAGTTCCGCTTTCAGATGCACAGCTCTCTGGATCTTAAAGAGGTAAGTCTATGTTAACATGGGTGACTTGGCACCTATTTGGCATTAAATGGTTAAAAGCCCAATTTAAAGGGCAGTTATCATGTTTTTACCAAGCCAGCTCCTTTGGGAGAAACCATAGTAAAAAGCCAGGGCGGCCCTACGGAAAGCAAAATGGCTTCTATCAGCATACCGGGGAGCTTTCTTATCCCAAGCCTCTGGAGGTTCCCTAAGGTCTGGTGTTGAGAGTGTCCAAATGAAATGATTCATGTGATGAAGTGGGAGGGGTCTTGAATGTGGTGGGAGGGACTGATAGCAGGGAAGGTGGGGCTTGCCTTAAAATGGGTGGAGAACAGGAAGAATAAGGAGGCGAGTGGCCGGAACTGGCAGTAAAGTGGGTGGAGTTAGAAGGGAAATCACTGAGCTCTGAGGATCAGCTTCTGTCCCTATAGACTTCGTAAATTAAGTATAAAAAGCTATGTCACCGGGTCAGGTCCTGGAAGTTCACAGGTAAGTCTATCAGCCATTCAGGAGAGCAGAAAACTGAACCCGTCTGATGGACTGCAACCCAGAGGTATTTGGCAACAAACTTAGTGAGTTCAGTGCTCAGTCTCCACAGAACTTCTGTCAACTCTTCAATCCCCATTCAGAGGGTTTATAAGGACAGTATCATTTAAAGGGATAGTAATACTTTTAATGTAAAAAATATATGTTGTAGGGTTTATGTCCCTGAATAAAACAAGGGTACTCCCACTGCTGAGAGATATTTTATTAAAACATTATAACAGTTCCAACTTGAATTGTGTAGGTGCAATATCACAGTGACCTGAAAATTTACAATGGTGCTGTTGCTACACCATCCTATGGAGATTTATGGTTTACAGACCAGAGCAGTCCATAGGATGGTGTAGCAACAGCACCATAAAGGTTTGAGAGATGACACTGGGGACAATTCAATTCTTTTTAAAATGGCTACAATATGGGGATTAGTAATATTTAAGTATTACGATCCCTTTAATTTAAAAGTTACGGGGCAGATAAAGGAGCAGTAAACTTTTTTAATGAAAACCTATATGTTATAGAGATTTTCCTGCTGAGTAAAACAAGGTCACTCCCACTGCTGTCAGTTGATTTATTCAAATGTTATAACAGTTCAAATAATCAGGAAGTGAATTTACTGTGTTTACTTCCTGATAGTTCTAACTGACAGGAAGTGACTCAGCAGTTTCTACCACATTCTATGGAGCACTGTATGTCTCTGACTTTCCTCTCCATTACAATGTAACAGAAGAACTACTTGGAATTTGAGAGCTAGAGGTTACTGCTAGTGTTGAGCGAGCATGCTCGGCCGATGCTCGGATCGGCTCGAGCATCGCTCTGCTCGGCACATGGCGGTACTCGTACGACTACCGCATGTGCTCGCCCGCCATGTTCGGGTCTCCTCCCCGCACGTTTTGCGGCTGCTGCGCAGCCAATAAACGTGCAGGGAGGCTCTGACATCGGTGTAATGCCAGCAGCCATGTTGGCTGCTGGCATTACACTGATTGGCTGGCCAGAACCCGTGGTTGGGTGCTGTATAGCACCTGACCATCGAGTTCGGCTCAGTCTTAGCCAGGGAGAGCTGAGGATAGGAAGGGAAAGTCAGTGTAGGGAGGAAAAAAAGCAAAATTGTGAAAAAAAAGAACCAAAAGTCCTTTTTAGGACTACTGTGTGTGGGGGCAGCAGGTTATTTTGTGTGGGGGGAAAAAAAAAAAATATATATATATATATATATTCTGTTTAGTGTGCAAAGTTGCAGATTAGAGCACATTCTGTTTAGTGTGCACAGTTGCAGATTAGAGCACATTCTGTTTAGTGTGCAAAGTTGCAGATTAGAGCACATTCTGTTTAGTGTGCAAAGTTGCAGATTAGAGCACATTCTGTTTAGTGTGCAAAGTTGCAGATTAGAGCACATTCTGTTTAGTGTGCAAAGTTGCAGATTAGAGCACATTCTGTTAAGTCTTCAAACTAAAATATCAAAGTCACATATTCCATTCAGTGTGCGTCGCCGCAGTTTAGCAGCACATTCTGTGTACTGTGCAGAGTTGCAGAATAGGAAGAAATACTGTTAAGTCTTCAAACTAAAATATCAAAGTCACATATTCCATTCAGTGTGCTTCGCCGCAGTTTAGCAGCACATTCTGTGTACTGTGCAGAGTTGCAGAATAGGAAGAAATACTGTTAAGTCTTCAAACTAAAATATCAAAGTCACATATTCCATTCAGTGTGCTTCGCCGCAGTGTAGCAGCACATTCTGTGTACTGTGCAGAGTTGCAGAATAGGAAGAAATACTGTTAAGTCTTCAAACTAAAATATCAAAGTCACATATTCCATTCAGTGTGCTTCGCCGCAGTTTAGCAGCACATTCTGTGTACTGTGCAGAGTTGCAGAATAGGAAGAAATACTGTTAAGTCTTCAAACTAAAATATCAAAGTCACATATTCCATTCAGTGTGCTTCGCCGCAGTGTAGCAGCACATTCTGTGTACTGTGCAGAGTTGCAGAATAGGAAGAAATACTGTTAAGTCTTCAAACTAAAATATCAAAGTCACATATTCCATTCAGTGTGCTTCGCCGCAGTTTAGCAGCACATTCTGTGTACTGTGCAGAGTTGCAGAATAGGAAGAAATACTGTTAAGTCTTCAAACTAAAATATCAAAGTCACATATTCCATTCAGTGTGCTTCGCCGCAGTTTAGCAGCACATTCTGTGTACTGTGCAGAGTTGCAGAATAGGAAGAAATACTGTTAAGTCTTCAAACTAAAATATCAAAGTCACATATTCCATTCAGTGTGCTTCGCCGCAGTTTAGCAGCACATTCTGTGTACTGTGCAGAGTTGCAGAATAGGAAGAAATACTGTTAAGTCTTCAAACTAAAATATCAAAGTCACATATTCCATTCAGTGTGCTTCGCCGCAGTTTAGCAGCACATTCTGTGTACTGTGCAGAGTTGCAGAATAGGAAGAAATACTGTTAAGTCTTCAAACTAAAATATCAAAGTCACATATTCCATTCAGTGTGCTTCGCCGCAGTGTAGCAGCACATTCTGTGTACTGTGCAGAGTTGCAGAATAGGAAGAAATACTGTTAAGTTTTCAAACTCAAATATTAAAGTCACATATTCCATTCAGTGTGTGTCACCGCAGTTTAGCAGCCTATTCTGTGTACTCTGCACAGTTGCAGAATAGGAAGAAATACTGTTAAGTTTTCAAACTCAAATATTAAAGTCACATATTCCATTCAGTGTGTGTCACCGCAGTTTAGCAGCCTATTCTGTGTACTCTGCACAGTTGCAGAATAGGAAGAAATACTGTTAAGTTTTCAAACTCAAATATTAAAGTCACATATTCCATTCAGTGTGTGTCACCGCAGTTTAGCAGCCTATTCTGTGTACTCTGCACAGTTGCAGAATAGGAAGAAATACTGTTAAGTTTTCAAACTCAAATATTAAAGTCACATATTCCATTCAGTGTGTGTCACCGCAGTTTAGCAGCCTATTCTGTGTACTCTGCACAGTTGCAGAATAGGAAGAAATACTGTTAAGTTTTCAAACTCAAATATTAAAGTCACATATTCCATTCAGTGTGTGTCACCGCAGTTTAGCAGCCTATTCTGTGTACTCTGCACAGTTGCAGAATAGGAAGAAATACTGTTAAGTTTTCAAACTCAAATATTAAAGTCACATATTCCATTCAGTGTGTGTCACCGCAGTTTAGCAGCCTATTCTGTGTACTCTGCACAGTTGCAGAATAGGAAGAAATACTGTTAAGTTTTCAAACTCAAATATTAAAGTCACATATTCCATTCAGTGTGTGTCACCGCAGTTTAGCAGCCTATTCTGTGTACTCTGCACAGTTGCAGAATAGGAAGAAATACTGTTAAGTTTTCAAACTCAAATATTAAAGTCACATATTCCATTCAGTGTGTGTCACCGCAGTTTAGCAGCCTATTCTGTGTACTCTGCACAGTTGCAGAATAGGAAGAAATACTGTTAAGTTTTCAAACTCAAATATTAAAGTCACTTATTCCATTCAGTGTGTGTCACCGCAGTTTAGCAGCCTATTCTGTGTACTCTGCACAGTTGCAGAATAGTAAGAAATACTGTTAAGTTTTCAAACTCAAATATTAAAGTCACATATTCCATTCTGTGTTCGTCACCGCAGTTTAGCAGCCTATTCTGTGTACTCTGCACAGTTACAGAATAGGAAGAAATACTGTTAAGTTTTCAAACTCAAATATTAAAGTCACATATTCCATTCTGTGTTCGTCACCGCAGTTTAGCAGCCTATTCTGTGTACTCTGCACAGTTGCAGAATAGGAAGAAATACTGTTAAGTTTTCAAACTCAAATATTAAAGTCACATATTCCATTCAGTGTGTGTCACCGCAGTTTAGCAGCCTATTCTGTGTACTCTGCACAGTTGCAGAATAGGAAGAAATACTGTTAAGTTTTCAAACTCAAATATTAAAGTCACATATTCCATTCAGTGTGTGTCACCGCAGTTTAGCAGCCTATTCTGTGTACTCTGCACAGTTGCAGAATAGGAAGAAATACTGTTAAGTTTTCAAACTCAAATATTAAAGTCACTTATTCCATTCAGTGTGTGTCACCGCAGTTTAGCAGCCTATTCTGTGTACTCTGCACAGTTGCAGAATAGGAAGAAATACTGTTAAGTTTTCAAACTCAAATATTAAAGTCACTTATTCCATTCAGTGTGTGTCACCGCAGTTTAGCAGCCTATTCTGTGTACTCTGCACAGTTGCAGAATAGGAAGAAATACTGTTAAGTTTTCAAACTCAAATATTAAAGTCACTTATTCCATTCAGTGTGTGTCACCGCAGTTTAGCAGCCTATTCTGTGTACTCTGCACAGTTGCAGAATAGGAAGAAATACTGTTAAGTTTTCAAACTCAAATATTAAAGTCACATATTCCATTCTGTGTTCGTCACCGCAGTTTAGCAGCCTATTCTGTGTACTCTGCACAGTTGCAGAATAGTAAGAAATACTGTTAAGTTTTCAAACTCAAATATTAAAGTCACATATTCCGTGTAAGATGAAGAAGGCGGGTAAAAAGGGATGGGGAAGTGGACGTGATCCTGATAGTTCAGGGCGCGGGTCAGGACGCGGAGAAACTGTGCCTGGTGCCAGAGCACAAGAAAGAAAGACATCCACCATACCTAGCTTCATGTCTAATTTTACAGGGCGTCGCAGGACATCACTCTCGAGGTCCGACCACTGCGAACAGGTGGTCGGTTGGATGACAGCTGATACTGCTTCCAGTCGGTTAAGCACCACCCTGTCTTCCACCAAGTCCACTCTCAGTAGCCAAGAGTCTGGTCAACATAATCCTCACTCTGATCATCCTTCCTCCCACCATACACGGTCTGGTCAAAGAAGTGATCCCACACTGGGATATAGTGAGGAGCTCGTCTCATAACCAATCCTTCATTTGACCCTCTCTCCAAGCACGCTTGCAGAGGAACATGACATCTTGTGCCCTGATTCACAACCTCTAGAGGCTACCCAATCACAAGAAGATGACAGATGTGAACGGCATTTAAGGTCAAAGGAAGTAGTGGATGATGATGATGATGATGAGACACAGTTGCCATTAAATCAACCACTATTTCCGTCTCAAGACCTTGTTGAGGAGAATGTTATACAGTTGTCAATGACTGAGTATGTGGTGGGATCAAGACATGAGGAGGATGATCAGAGTGAGGAAGTGGAGGAGGACTTGGTGGACGATGAGGTGACTGACCCCACCTGGGAAGGTGTAGAGCCGAGCGATGACAGCAGTCCTGAGGGTGAGCCATCTGCAGCACCGCAACAGGCTGGAAGAGGCAGTGGTGTGGCTACAGAAAGAAGGCGGACCGCACCAAACCGGCCCGCAAATGTTCCACGGAGCACCCCCTTGCGTAAATCTACCTTGCCAAAGGGTAGGTGTTCCGCGGTATGGCGTTTTTTTAAGGAAAGTGCGGACGACAAAAGAATTGTAGTTTGCAACCTGTGCCACACCAGAATGAGCCGAGGCATGAACACTAGAAACCTCACCACCACCAGCATGATCCGACACATGGCATCCAAGCACCGTAGTAAGTGGGAGGAACGCCTGGATCGCCCATCTGTGTCTGCAGGCCACACCACTGCCTCCTCTTCCCCTGTTTTCGGTGCCGGCCAATCGCCTGTCGAAGGCGCAGGCCCGCATACCTCCCGCCCTGCACCTGTAGCATCTGAAGCACCATCAGCGACCACATCCACTTCCCTGTCCCAGCACAGCGTCCAAATGTCGTTACCCCAGGCATTTGAGCGCAAGAGAAAGTACCCAGCCACCCACCCACAGGCCATAGCACTAACCTCACACCTTTCCAAATTACTGGCCATCGAAATGCTGCCATTTAGGCTTGTGGACACTGAGTCCTTCCGCAGCCTGATGGCAGCAGCTGTCCCTCGGTACGCGGTCCCCAGCCGCCACTACTTTTCCCGGTGTGCCATCCCCGCATTACACCACCATGTGTCCCGTAACATCACCCGTGCCCTGACCAACGCAGTTACTGGGAAGGTCCACTTAACGACTGACACATGGACAAGTGCTTGTGGCCAGGGACGCTACATTTCCCTGACGGCACACTGGGTGAATGTCGTGGAGGCTGGGAGCGACTCGGACCCTGGGATGGCACGGGTGCTACCCACGCCGAGGATTGCGGGCCCTACCTCCATCAGGGTTTCCGCCAGCACCTACGTTATTGGCTCCTCCTCCTCCGTTTCCACCTCCGAATTCTCTACACGCAGCGCCACTCCCCCATCAGCCAGTAGCTGGAAGCAGTGTAGCACTGCAGTGGGGAAGCGTCAACAGGCCGTGCTGAAGCTGATCTGCCTTGGGGACAAACAGCACACGGCCTCAGAGCTGTTGCAGGGGATTAGTCACCAGACCGAGCAGTGGCTCTCGCCACTCAACCTGCAACCAGGCATGGTTGTGTGTGATAATGGGCGTAACTTGGTGGCGGCTTTGGAGCTCGGCAAGCTCACACACGTACCATGCCTAGCGCATGTATTTAATTTAGTGGTTCAGCGATTTCTAAAAACCTACCCCAATGTGCATGATCTCTTGACCAAGGTGCGCCGCGTGTGTGCACATTTCCGTAAGTCATCTACAGCTTCGGCCGGCCTGTTGAAGCTGCAGCAGCGCTTACAATTGCCAGCTCACCGGCTGCTGTGTGACGTGAGCACGCGCTGGAACTCCATCTTCCACATGTTGGCCCGGCTTTGTGAGCAGCAGAGGGCAGTAGTGGAGTACCAGCTGTTACACGGTCGTCGCCTCTCCGTTCAACTTCCTGTAATCAGAAGTGAGGAGTGGGAATGGATGTCAGACCTCTGCGAGGTTTTACGCAATTTTGAGGAATCGACACAGATGGTGAGCGGCGATAACGCTATTATCAGTGTAACCATCCCACTTCTGTGTCTACTGAAACGCTCGCTGCTCACAATTAAAACCGACACTTTGCATGTGGAAGAGGTGGAAATGGGGGAGGAAGAGCTTACACAAGGTGATAGCCAGAGCACCCTCACTTCGTCTTCTCAGCGACAATTGGAGGAGGCGGAGGAGGAGGAGGAGGAGGAGGAGGAAGACACGGTTGCCTCCGCTACAGAGGGTAGCCATGGAACTTTAGTTCCATCTCTTCAGCGTGGGTGGGCAGAAGAGGAGGAAGAGGATGAGGATATTGAGAGTCATCCTCCTGGTGAGGACAGCGAAATCTTGACTGTTGGTACTCTGGCACACATGGCTGACTTTATGTTAGGCTGCCTTTCCCGTGACCCACGCGTTATACGCATTTTAAACAACACGGATTACTGGGTGTTCACCCTTCTGGACCCCCGCTACAAAGAGAATTTCTCATCTCTCATTCCTCCGGTGGAGAGGACAAGCAAAATGGTGCAATACCAGAAGGTTCTTGTTGAAAAATTGCTCCAAAATTTTCCATCTGACAACGCTGGCGGCAGAGTACGTGCTACCTTGGCCAACCGAGAAGGGGAGAAAAGGGGAGCACACAGCAGTTCCGAGAAAGGCAGGGCAACACTCTCCAAGGCGTGGGACACCTTCATGACACCCCGCCAGCACCCTCACCCTGATGCGCAGCCTAGTGTCACAAGGAGGGAAAAGTTTTGGAAGATGGTGAAGGAGTACGTAGCAGACCGTGTCAGCGTCCTCAATGATCCCTCTGTGCCTTACAACTACTGGGTGTCCAAGCTGGACACGTGGTATGAACTGGCACTCTACGCCTTGGAGGTGCTGGCCTGCCCTGCCGCCAGCGTTCTGTCTGAGCGGGTATTTAGTGCTGCTGGTGGCATCATAACAGATAAGCGTATCCGCCTTTCCACCGACAATGCTGATAGGTTGACACTTATAAAAATGAACAAGGCCTGGATTTCCCCTGACTTCTCCACTCCACTGGAGGAAAGCCCCGGGGGAACATAAACTCACTTTATATATGTTATTTACAATGATGTGAATACTCTGTATTCCCATTCACCCCTTCCACCCAAAAAACGGGTATATGGTTGACTCTTAATCTTCTCATCCTCCTCCTCCTCTTCCATATGCCCTGGGATATAATTTTTATATAGGGCCAGCTCACCAGCGGGCCCTGTGATATAATTTTTATATAGGGCCAGCTCACCAGCGGGCCCTGTTTGACAATTTTTATATAGGTCAGCTCACCAGCGGGCCTTCTCATATAATGTTTTATTGGGTCAGCTCTCTAGCGGGCCCTCTCATATAATGTTTTATAGCGTCAGCTCACTAGCGGGCCTTCGCATATAATGTTTAGGATGGTCAGCTCTGCAGCAGACCCTCACCCATAATGTTTTAGATGGTCAGCTCAGCGCACGTTTCCCTCTTAATCATGGCCTCAGTTCAATAAAATCAAGGAAATTTTTGGGAGAATTTGCCTCTGCGCACGTTTCCCTCTTAATCATGGCCCCAGTTCAGAAAATCAAGGAAATTTTTGGGAGAATTTGCCTCTGCGCACGTTTCCCTCTTAATCATGGCCTCAGTTCAGAAAATCAAGGAAATTTTTGGGAGAATTTGCCTCTGCGCACGTTTCCCTCTTAATCATGGCCTCACTTCAGAAAATCAAGGACATTTTTGGGAGAATTTGCAGATGATATACAAGTAAATATACAGCAAATATCGTTTGGTAACAATTTTTCACCTAAAGTCGTTTTTATTTTCCTTTTTGTGTGTTTTACGGTCAGTCTGTAAAAATGGCGTACTACGGGCGAAAGATCGTTCCCAGCAGCGATGTTGGAGTCCAAGATGCATCCAGACATCCTCCCTATGCTGTCCCTGAACCATTTCTGTGGTGTTTCCATCATTTTCTTCCCTTTTCCTATGGACCAGGCACCCTCCCCTCATCAGAGCAGGGGGTGCCTGGTGTAATGCTCGAGTCCTCCCATTGACTTCAATGGGGCTCGGGTGCTCGGCCGAGCACTCGAGCCTCAGGGGGTGCTCGGTCAGAGCACCCGAACACCCGAGCATTGGGGTGCTCGCTCTTCACTAGTTACTGCCTATGTAAAATAAAAACACAGGTTTAAACTGCAATAATGCTAGAAATTAGGGTGACCACATTTCCATTCTGCCATTCCGGGACATGTGGTCACCCTAGTCCTGCAGCTGAGGCTCCCGCTGGCGCTGACCATCTTTCTGAGGCTTCCCAGTGGGAACCCTTACTCTGTGTCAGCCTCAGAAAGATTGTCAGCACCAGCGGGAGCCTCAGCCGCGGGTCTCACTTGCAGTGCCAGCATACCTGCTCCACCCCAGCTGTCTCACACGTACCAGTCCAGCCAGCCAATGAAATGTATTTGCTATATGGTCCTCACTGGCTGGCTCAGCCAGCCAATGAGGACCATTTAGCAAATACATTTCATTGGCTTGCTGGACTGGTGCGTGTTGCTCCATTCCGGGACTCTTTGTTGTCCTGGTGGGGGGTGACGTGGGACACAGACCCCCAATAAGGGACAGTCCGGGCATTCCGGGACGTGTGGTCACCCTACTAGAAATATGCCTCTCTCGGCAATGGCAGTACTCTTATTTTATTCAACAGGAAAAGCCCTACAGTATATACTTTTTCATAAAAAAAGTTTACTGCTCCATTAAGCACAGGTGGCTCCCAGTGATTAATGCACTGATAACCCATTAATCCAACAGGGAGAACCTGAAATAATGACCTTTTCATATCCCCCGAGGACTAACATAAAGAAACACTACACTAGTTTTTTGTTTGTTTTAGTCTTTCAGCTTTTAATACTTCTTTTCTAGTTAATCTGCAGGTCGAAGCTTTTTGCCCAACCAGTGCTATTTAGACTCCCATAAGCAATCTGTTGATAAATAGCAGCTGTCTCAGTAATGTCACTCAGTGGCACAATTTTGGCTGGTACATTCTCGCGGGTTCCACTGATGAATTGGGCTCACCGTGTAAGGAGCACAGAGATGTAAAATGTGCTGTTAGCTGGCAAATTTTCTTTCTGCTGTGAAATTGTTTCAGCATATGAATGATCATCTGAACATTTCCATATATTAGTACACTATGTATGACTAATCCTTTTTCACTCTTTGGATCTTATATTCGGAGGCTTGTAGAGCAAAACTGTTACCTCTATAGGCTGAGTAGTTTACAGCTCAAGATTTCTTCACCAGACGTGTTATAGAATGAGAGATAAATATACATACACATACATACTATCTCACTCTCTCTCTCATATTATATATATATATGTAATTGTTTTACTTTCAATCACTTTATTACATTTGTTTTAATTCATAAGAGCAACTCTATACATTTATAGTTAATTTACATTAACCCTTTCAGGACCAGTGGGTTGTGCAAAGTTGGTATATCACTCTGGTCTGATGTTGAGGCTACATTCACAAGCACAAAAAAGGGGGCTCTTGGGAATGTTCTGGAGGCACACACACACACATGCACACATACACACACATTTACACACACATACACAGATACGCACATATACACACACACATACGCACATATACAAACACACACATGCATGTACACACACACACATATAAAAACACACACATACACATACACATGAACACACACACACACAGATACACACATATACACACACACACATGCACACACGCACATATACACACACACACACATATATACACACACATATAAACACACATACATGCACACATATACACATGCACACACACACACATACACACAGACAGGTATTTGGGAGAGTCAGGGACATATTTAACATTAGGAAGAGTTTGCAACTGCCTATAGTGCCAACTACTCTCCCACCTGCCAATCCCTGCCAGCCAGACAGTAAGATTCCACATTGCTCTACCTCTCACCTGCTAATGCCTGCTATCCAGATATTAGTATGACACACAGCTCTCCCGTCCACCTGCCATTAACATGTCACACTAGCCTCCCTTCTACCTGCTTCTTCCTGCCAGCCAGAAATTCCACAGTGCTCTCCCACTTGTTAATCCTTTCCAGCCAGACACTAATTCCACAATGCTGTCCGTCCTACTTGTCACTCCCTACTGAACAGTACTACCAATCCATACTGCTCACCCTCTCACCTGCCACTTCCTGCCAACCAAACACCAAGATTCCACTCTGCTCTACCCTCCACCTGCCACTCCCTGCTACTGAAATACTAACATTTCACACTGCTCTCCCTCCCACCTGCCACTCCCTGCTAGTGAAATACTAACATTTCACACTGCTCTACCCTCCACCTGCCACTCCCTGCTAGTGAAATACTAACATTTCACACTGCTCTACCCTCCACCTGCCACTCCCTGCTGGTCAGATACTAACATTTCCCACTGCTCTCCCTCCCACCTGCCACTCCCTGCTGGTCAGATACTAACATTTGCCACTGCTCTCCCTTCCACCTGCCACTCCCTGCTGGTCAGATACTAACATTTCACACTGCTCTACCTCCCACCTGCCACTCCCTGCTACTGAAATACTAACATTTCACACTGCTCTACCTCCCACCTGCCACTCCCTGCTACTGAAATACTAACATTTCACACTGCTCTACCCTCCACCTGCCACTCCCTGCTAGTGAAATACTAACATTTCACACTGCTCTACCCTCCACCTGCCACTCCCTGCTGGTCAGATACTAACATTTCCCACTGCTCTCCCTTCCACCTGCCACTCCCTACTGGTCAGATACTAACATTTCACACTGCTCTACCTCCCACCTGCCACTCCCTGCTACTGAAATACTAACATTTCACACTGCTCTACCTCCCACCTGCCACTCCCTGCTAGTGAAATACTAACATTTCACACTGCTCTACCCTCCACCTGCCACTCCCTGCTAGTGAAATACTAACATTTCACACTGCTCTACCTCCCACCTGCCACTCCCTGCTAGTGAAATACTAACATTTCACACTGCTCTACCTCCCACCTGCCACTCCCTGCTACTGAAATACTAACATTTCACACTGCTCTACCTCCCACCTGCCACTCCCTGCTACTGAAATACTAACATTTCACACTGCTCTACCCTCCACCTGCCACTCCCTGCTAGTGAAATACTAACATTTCACACTGCTCTACCCTCCACCTGCCACTCCCTGCTACTGAAATACTAACATTTCACACTGCTCTCCCTCCCACCTGCCACTCCCTGCTAGTGAAATACTAACATTTCACACTGCTCTACCCTCCACCTGCCACTCCCTGCTAGTGAAATACTAACATTTCACACTGCTCTACCTCCCACCTGCCACTCCCTGCTACTGAAATACTAACATTTCACACTGCTCTCCCTCCCACCTGCCACTCCCTGCTAGTGAAATACTAACATTTCACACTGCTCTACCTCCCACCTGCCACTCCCTGCTACTGAAATACTAACATTTCACACTGCTCTACCTCCCACCTGCCACTCCCTGCTAGTGAAATACTAACATTTCACACTACTCTACCCTCCACCTGCCACTCCCTGCTAGTGAAATACTAACATTTCACACTACTCTACCCTCCACCTGCCACTCCCTGCTAGTGAAATACTAAAATTTCACACTACTCTACCCTCCCCCTGCCACTCCCTACTAGTCAGATACTAACATTTCACACTGCTCTCCCTCAGCCCGCCACTCCCTTCTAGTCAGATACTAACATTCCACACTGCTCTCCCTCCCACCTGCCACTCCCTGCTAGTCAGATACTAACATTCTACACAGATCTGCCTCATACCTGCCACTCCCTGTTAGTCAGATACTAATATTCTACAAGGATCTGCCTCACCGGCTATCCAGATTCTAACATTCCACACTTTTTTCTCTTCCACTTGTCAGTCCTTGCCTGTCAGATACTAACACTATTTTCTCTTCCTCCTGCCATTCCATACCAGTCAAATACTAATTCACACCTTCCATAGATACTATCATTCCACATTACTCCCTCTCTCACCTGCTACCCCTGCCAGCCAAATACAACATTCTACACTGTTCTCCTTCTCAGTTGCCAATCCCTGCCATCCAGACACCAACATTATACACTGCTATCCCTTCTACATGCCACTCCCTGCTACACAGTATTGGCATTCCACACTGCTCTTCTTCCCACATGACACTTCCTCCCATTTCATTATTCTTCCTGCGTTTGCCGGCATGGAAGCTTTTCTATCACAAGTCACTATATCACTTATCTCATATTCACCTTCTTGAGAACATGAAGGAATACTGAATTAGAAAGTATATCAATCTTCTCAATTAATAAAATATACCAAAATGGGAGAGGCTCTGAGGATGAACAAAAGCACAATAGCTTGTTCTAAGGCTAGTCATTAGTCAGAAGCATCATGTTTTAGCTCTCTAGTGCCGTTACACGGGAAAAGTTTCCTTGTACATATTAGACTAAACCTGCACAGCAGGGTGGTTCAGTCCCAGAATGACGGGCAAGTTCCATCTGCACGGAAACACCAGCTAACCCCACACGTACGTTTGTGCCTTGTTGGGCCCTTCACACTTAGGGAGAGCCCAAAACAGTATTCAAAATACTGATAACATTGTGAAGGTTCTGAGGATGAATATAAAGTAAAATGGCCTGTTCTATGGCTAGTCACCACACAGAAGCATCACACTTTTGCTCACTGGTGCCGTTACAGAGGAGAAATGTTCTTCTACATGTGATTGGTTTGTGCTTGGTTTGCAAGCACATGTAGAAGACCGTTTTAGTGAAATAATTCTTTGTCACTAACGCGATCTCGGCTCTGCTGCAGAGCCGCATGATGAAAGTCAGACCGGATATCCCCTGCAGTCAGCACAACACTGACTTCAGGGAACGGAGAGGGAGGGGGAAACTTTGCCTTCGGTTATCTCTCAAACTATAAAGGTCTGAGAGATGAACCTGGGGGCTATTAACTCATTTTGCAAATACCTACAATATGGGGGATAGCAATAATAAAGTATTACTATCCCTTTAATGATGTGAGCAAAGGGCTGGGAACCAGGGGCGGATTGTGGGCAGATACTGGCCCGGGGCATTTTTAAAAAAACTGGCCCCTTAGTTGGTATATCATGATACATGCATATATGTATGTATGTGTATATATATATATATATATATATATATATATATATATGCATGTGTATATATATATATATATATATATATATATATATATATATATATATATATATATATATATATATATATGCATGTGGGCTGTTTGGGGGGGCATATGGTGGACATTCTGAACACAGAGGACTAGTAGGTAGGTAGTAGGTTTGGGGTGCATATGGTGGCCAGTATGGTTAAACATGGGCCCATGGAGGTGCTTGGGTACAAAGGTTGGCATATGGAGGCAGCCATAGAGTAGATGGGACACATTTGGGAGGCTACTAGTTTAGGAGGATATGGGGGTTCTGAGCTGGCATTTGGGTAGTAGAAGGGGCTACAATAGTTACATTTGTATGTGTGTGTGTGTGTGTGTGTGTGATTGAGTCATGATCTCATAATGGGAGAACATTAAGAACCCTTCGAATGCCAGAGGGATACCCATGTGCAAAGTGTTTAATACTCCTCTGGCACACAAAGGGTTAAAATCAGAGATGTTCAAAGTAAGAGGAAATGTGTCCCTGAGCATTGCTCATCAAGATAAAGAGAATAAGTTTTGAGGAAAACTACTCAAACAGAGAAACTAAAATTCTGCATATTCCCATTGATTTAAATGGGGCTTTTGACCCTTTGTATTCAAGGAGGTCAAAAGCCCCATTTAAATCAATGGGAATATGCAGAATTTTAGTTTCTCTGAGTAGTTTTCCTCAACACTTATCCTCTTTATCTTGATGAGCAATGCTCAGGAACACATTTCCTCTTACTTTGAACATCTCTGATTTTAACCCTTTGTGTGCCAGAGGAGTATCAAACGCTTTGCACATGGGTATCCCTCTGGCATTCAAAGGGTTCTTGTTTTTCAATTATGAGATCATGAGTCATGGGTAAAAAAAAAAAAAAAGTCAAAACAGGAGAAAAGACGAGGACAGAAAAGGAATGTGAATGATTTACATGCCTGATAAGGTCCGGGGAACGGGAGGCTGAGTCCGCTGGAGAGAAGCAGGGCAGCAACAGGAATGCAGGTACAGGAGCAAATTAACATCTTGAGTGCTAGAGAGGTCTTTTATATCGCTTCACAACGTGTTAAAAGCCTCTCTAGCACTGGGTTAAGTTAGAAAGTGGCTGCTTCACCCGGGCACCTTTGAAATGCAGAGCAGCAGTCTCTTTCACATTGTGACACTGCTGTCACTGCCTGTGACACTTCCGTGGGGCTGGAGTCTACACTGTAATTTTGCGGAGCGGCCCTTCCCTGTCAAGAAGCAACCGGCCCACCGGGGCATGCCCGAATGCCCGATACTACAATCCGCCCCTGCTGGGAACATCATATAGATCATATATAACCACTGAACAAGTGGCAAGAGTAAAGACTATATGAATGTCACTGCTTGCTGGGTATCTTTTCCAGTGGGCAGCAGCATGTAGCAGCAGGTTACTGGCCACTAATGTTGATTCTGTCAATAGCATTGAAGGCCAGCAGTAGACAAACGTATAACACTTTATGCATGCACTGCTTTGAGAGACATTCCCACAAAGCTATAGACATGGTAAAGAAACTGCATCAGTTCATAGACAACTGGGTTATACTCCAGTCCTTGAAAGCTAGATTTGTGTCTGCTGGCCATTGCTCCAATATAATCCCTGCCTTCAGAACCAGTAGATAAGGGTGCATGTACCCTGCTGTTCCCATGTCCTAAATCTAATTGTTTTTCAGTTTGTCTAAGAATCTGAAACCATCAAAGAAATTATATATATCACCTATAATATTGGAACACATTTTAGATGGTCCAGTATTGCAAGCAATGCATTCCATTCCATGTAAGACAGCAACCACCTGTCCTATCATAAGTGTGATGGAGGTGGAATTCCACCCCGTGTATGCTGGAGCTTTTGTATGAACAGAACAAGACTATTAGTGAACATGTAATGCTTAACTGGAAGTTGTAGGAGAGGACTTATTTGTCATCTGGTCAGTGGCAGCTAACGCGTGACATATGTGAGCTTCTTCCTGAAGACTTTTGAGGGAGTCATCTAGCTGGTTATTCATGCCAGTGCTGGAATCATTGAGTTACTCTACTACAGAAAAAAAATTAACCCCTTAAGGACCAGCTGTCCAGGGAAGTTACCTTCCCGTAAGGACCGCTTTGATCCTTGCCGACGCGCCGGGACATGTGACCTGTTACCCGTACTGGCACGCCACTTTGAGGCCTAAGGGAGATCGCTCCGATCTTGGAGCGATCAATTTTAGGCCCCGTTTTTACTTACAGCGCTCCCGGTAGAGTGCTGTAAGTAAAAAGTACATGACGTGCTATGACTGTCACTGGTCCTTAAGGGTATAAGGACCATGACGGTCATAGCACGTCACATAGTCCTTAAAGGGATAGTAATACTTCGTTTTAACTTTATTTTATTTTGTAGGCATTAAAAAAACATGAAGAACGATATGTCTTATCTCTCAAACCTTTATGGTTTGAGAGATATTCACAAGCAAAGTTTCCCCTCACGCCCCTTTTACCTTTTGTAAGCCATCTCTTCTCAGATGTGGAATGCAGTCCATAGACCAGACAGATAACAGCAGGGTACAATCTTCTTCCTATGAGAACAATGAAAGCCCTTCCCCCCTTGACAAGTTTTTCAGCTTTTTCCCTTATCTTAATTGAAGATTGTCCCTCTCTGCAGTCTACCTGGGCACCTCCCTTCTGAGCTGCCTGAATAGGTGGGGGATGCTTTGCTTGTGAATATCTCTGAAACCATAAAGGTTTGAGAGATAAAACTTATATCGTTCTTCATGTTTTTTTAATGCCTACAAAATAAAATAAAGATAAAATGAAGTATTACTATCCCTTTAAGAGGTTAAGGATAAGGCTTATAATAACAACAACACAGACATGAACCAGCCTGTGAATCATATGCTAACGTGATCTGAGCAGGATCCTCACATATTCTCAATTAAAAGCAATGAGGCATACATTCTTGCTATATTTCTGGACCCCCACTTTAAATATAACTTTTCTGAATTTGTATCAAGGCATGAGCAGCATAACCCTGAGGAATCAGAGTCTGTGAAAGCATATATGGAAAATTGCATTGTGAAAGATAAGAGAGAAATGTAGGTAAAAAACTATTAGAAAGCATGGGGTAATAGGAAGAAAGCAAAAACACTTGAAGAAGGACTGTGGATAGTCCATAACAATAAACACAGACACACTAACTTGGGTATGAACAGACGGTTTATTAAACCAAACATATCATAAATTACACTTTACTTAAAACCCTTTTTGTTTTAAACTTCTATTTCACATAAAACTTTTCTTATCGTTCAACCTGTAAAACAAGCATAACCCCTCCTTTGCATGGCCAATTTAACCGGGCTCATGCTTAACACTTATCTTGCCCATCACTCAGAACCAACTTTAACCAATTACCCCAGTTGGGCCATTCCACACTCGGCTCCAACGGGTAACGTCACCTCCCGCGACAAAGTCCGGGGCAACTTTTCCATTGTTTCTCCCCCTACGGAACCATCATCCTTTCTTTTCTCCCATATACACTTAACTATCCCAATAACAGTAAATTATCACACCGCCTCCCAGCCTAAGGGAAGGTGGGCAGATGCTTACTTCCTACTCTTCCCCTCAGCCTAAACTACCCTTACTTCCATTCCCTACACTACTACCCTAGCTCTTACCCCTCTCCCTAACCTACCTCATTTCCTACCCTCCCCTTCTTCATGTCTCCCCTTCCCTATTCGTCTGGGGAGTTTCTATACTTTCAGCATCAGTGACAACAACATATTTTGCAGAACACTTGTATCATCATCATCATCATCATCGTCATCATAGAAAGCAATTCAAGTGTCTCAGGGTCAGCAGTCTAACATGAGTGATGGTAGGCACATGAATGAATGAATATGTATATTTATATAGCACCACAAGTGTACGCAGTGCTTTGCAATTTAAAGGGGATCTCTCACCTATATATAAGTAATGCTCATTAGTTAGAGCAATTAGCCAAAACATTTAAAATGTTGTTCATTTAAAAAAAAAAACACATTATCAGCACATATGTTTAAAAAGTGTCCGGCAACCTACTTCCGTCTTGCAGTACTGCCTGTGCTCCCGTTCCACTATCCAGCATCCTCCAATGACGGAGGCTTTCTTTCTCTAAGTTGAAGCAATCTCATTGGCAGAGATCGATATCTAGCCAATGAGATCTCTCCAGGTTAGTGACAGACAGCCTCTGTCATCGGAGGATGATGGGTAGTGGGACAGAACAGCCTCTGTTCAGCAAGCTTCGGCTGCTGGGCACTGTTTAAGTATAAATTTTTGCTCTGATAATGTTTTGGGTTTTTTTTTAAAATGAACAACGTTTTAAATTTTTTGGATAAAGGCTCTAACTAATGAGCATTACTTATATATAGGTGAGAGATCCCCTCTTTAGACAATACAGTGTTACAAGTGCTTTGTAGAGTGAAACATTGGGTGTGAGGTCCCTGCCCGAAAGTTTACAATCTAAAGGCACATCTCTATGGGACTTTCTCCCAGAATAAGGGTTGATAACTGATGCATCTGAATACTGTTTATCCCCAAGGAGTGAGCCCACTGCATGTGTAATGTTTACATATTTGCAGAGTAATTATGTTCCAGAGTGAAACAATGACCCACTTGAGTACTGGCAAACAGAACAGTGTATGTGGTCAGCACTCTTGTGTACCGCTGTGGAAACACTTAGTTGCCCAGCAGCAAGAACGGATTTTCAGTGCAGCTGGTTACATAGTTAACCCTCTGAGTGACAGAGGGGAACGCAACGCATTGCAAAGCAAACAATGCGTTGCGTACTTCTCAGGCCCTCAAAGGGTTAATGACTGTAGAATATGTCTACCCATCATCAATGTTGTCAGACTTACAAGCTTTAAAATGAACAAGTATCTAACACCATACAATTATGTAGCAAAAGTGGAAAACACACACAAGACAGAGAAACATATGGCACAGCACTGTGTTCAGGGAGGAAGGATTTGAGCAGTTGCCACCATTTACAAAAGCAATGTTCACCAGTCACCATATTCCTTCTCCCCTTCCACCTCTCCTGGAAAAATGTTTCCTTGGCGGCAGGGAGTGCACTGTGCGGGTAACAGCTACAATGTGTACACTGTGTGAAAAGGTTTTGAATCACACCCAGCATAACTAACCAGAGGTAGTAAGGGTTGAAAATGTTTAAACTATCCACACTATATCAGGTGCTGTTGCAGTCACTCTGCCCTCTGTCCCCTGCAATAACTACAAAGATCCGCCCCCAAATCTCACTCTGAAATGCCTATTCACAGTGAAGACTAATAGGATGCAGAGTATATGGAAAAATCTTCACACCATCCACCCTGTAGAATACACATTTCTAATTGAAGACAGTGTCAATTATTTGTATTAATTGTTTGGTAATAAATACGATCTGTGGGAAGTCGATCACCCATCACCACCAATCACTTGTTACCTTGATGTAAAAGAGCTAGTCAGAGATGCTCAACTAGGAACGAGCCTGCCCTCAAAGTGACGAGGCTCTATAGGATAAGTATCCTACCCAGGGTGCAATCTCTTTTAGCTCACTAGTGCCTTTCACAGAGAGGAAATATCCTGAAGCACATCATACTGATCCTACCAAAAGGCAGTACAGCCACAAAGTGCCAGGCAATTCCTCTCTGAACAAGAGAACCAGCCAACCCCAGACGTACATTTCGGCCTTGTTGGGCCTCATCAGTGAGGTACAGCTGATCTCTCTAGGCACTGTGAGCAAGGGGTCCACGTCTGGATTACCCTGTTACCCTTAGGGTGACTAGTCCCAAGGGCAATTTGCATATGCAAAAGAGCTAGTCAGAGATGCTCAACTAGGAACGAGCCTTTCCTCAAAATGATGAGGCTCTATAGGATAAGTATCCTACCCAGGGTGCAATCTCTTTTAGCTCACTAGTGCCTTTCACAGAGAGGAAATATCCTAAAGCATATCATACTGATCCTACCAAAAGGCAGTCCAGCCACGAAATGCCAGGCAATTCCTCTCTGAACAAGAGAAGCAGCCAACCCCAGACGTACGTTTCGGCCTTGTTGGGCCTCGTCAGTGAGGTGCAGCTGATCTCTCTAGGCACTGTGAGCAAGGGGTCCACGTCTGGATTACCCTGTTACCCTTAGGGTGACTAGTCCCAAGGGCAATTTGCATATGCAAAAGAGCTAGTCAGAGATGCTCAACTAGGAACGAGCCTGCCCTCAAAGTGATGAGGCTCTATAGGATAAGTATCCTACCCAGGGTGCAATCTCTTTTAGCTCACTAGTGCTCTTTTACCTTGATGTAAGCCACAGCTTGCTAACAATTTTTTCAAAGCATAGGTTACCATAGGACTCAGTCTGCTAACAAGGTTTCCAAGACTTACCTTTCCATATCGCCTCAGCCTGCTAATAATGCTCTTTGAAAGAGCTTAACCACCTGTCTCATTACAGTCTTAAAATTCAGGTCCCTATCAGCCTGCTAACAATCTTTTCAAGGCAAATGTTGCCAAAGGACTCCTTATGTTAAAAAGATTTCCAAGGCTTACCTTACCGTAGGCCTCAGCCTGCTTAACTATGTATTGCATTCTGTGCAAGAGCTTAACCACCTGTCTCATTACAAGCTTAAAATTGAAGTCCCTTTCAGCCTGTTAACAATTATACGTTGCCATAGGACTCCATCTGCTAAAAATATTTCAAGGCTTACCTTACTGTAGGCCTTAGCCTGTGAACAATGCATTACATGCATGCAAGAACTTAACCACTTGGCTCATTGCAAGCTTAAAATTGAGTTCCCTATGAGGCTGCTAACAATTTGTTTAAGGTATGTATTGCCAAAGGATTTCAGCTGCTAAAATGATTTCCAAGGCTTACCTTACTGTAGGCCTCAGCCTGCTAACAATGCTTGCATTCTTTGCATGAGCTTAAAGGGATAGTAATGTCAGAAAAAATATGATAGATACAAATAAAAGAGAGTACTTGGACTTATTCTTATCTCTCAAACTATTATGGTGTGAGAGATACAGGAAAATAAAGTTCTCCACCCCCTCTCCTCTCTGCTTGATGAGATGTAAAGCTGTCAGAAGCAGATTCTGGTCTCTTGACCAGACGTGGCTCCTCAGCAGCACCGATATAACAATATCTAAAGATAAATACTTAATTGTAATGGTCTATAACGTGTGCTTGCAAACCAGGCACACGTTGTAGACCATTCCGATTAACTATTTATTTTTAGGTATCGCTATGTCAGTGCTGCTAAAGAGCCGCTGTCTAATCCAGGAACCAGAATCTGCTTCTCACAGCTTTACAGCTTAAAATTGAAGTCCCTATCAGCATGCTAACACTTACACGTTGCCATAGGACTCCATCTGTTAAAAAGATTTCCAAGGCTCACCTTACTGTAGACCTTAGCCTGCTAATATTACAATACATTCTATGCAAGAGCTTAACCAGCTGTCTCATTGCAAGCTTAAAATTGAGGAACTTATCAGCCTGTTACATTTTTTTCAAGGCCTACATTGCCATAGAACTCCATCTGCTAAAAAGATTTTAAGGCTTACCTTACCATAGTGTCACGGGGAGACTTGTGAAATAATGACACTTGACAAGTACAGATATAATAAAATTAAAATTTATTGAGATACAAAAATTAAAAAGGAAGTGAACTACCTCTCCCTCCTTCACTAGACCAGGTATAGAGACACTTCCCCAACCCTTCACTAGACAGGTGGAAAGATAGTCTACAAACAATACCCCAGAATGCTGGAGCACCTACAAGTAGCGGAAGCGCCTCTCCAACCTTCACTAGACCAGGTATGGGAACAGTGTAACAACACTTCTCCAACCCTTCACTAGACAGGTGTGAAGATAGTTCACAGACACTAACCCAGAACACTGGAGCACCTACAGGGAGCGAGAATTCCCAGAACATTCCTGGGATAACTAGGCAACAGGACAGGCCCTAGAACGCTAGGAGCCTGACAGGTAATGATGACACCCTAGAACGCTAGGGAGACAACAAGCTACTCAGACAATAGGCCTCAGGAGGCCAAGGACAAGACTGACAATACTGAATACTGCACAGAGGCAGTAAGAGTGGCAGCAACAGTAGGCCCGGGCGGGCTGAGGATGGAACAGACAGCCGGAGCTGGGTAAGCCGGAGCGGAAAGTCAACCAAAGCCAGGAGCGCAGCAGAGCAAGAGGCACCCAAAGCGGGAGTAACAGTCATATGCAGCCAGGGGTCTCAGCCGGATCGGGTAGTCAGACGAAGCCAGGAGTCATACACAGGAGTCAGCAACTGGAACACAGAAGCACAACGCTCAGGTACACCATGAAAGGGCAAGGGTGCATGGTGAGGCTGAGGCTTATAAGGCCTAGCATGTGGGTGTATAAGAATAGCGATTAGACCAGAGTGACAACCTGGAAGATAGCAAGGTCGCCTTTATCCCAGAGCACAAATGGGGGCAATCACGGGCACAGTGATAGCTAGGCCTTAGCCTGCGAACAATGCATTACATTCATGCAAGAACTTAACCACCTGTTCCGTATGAGGCTGCTAACTATTTGTTTAAGGCATATGTTTCCAAAACATTTTTGGCTCCTAAAAAGATTTTCAAGGCTTACCCTACTGTAGGCCTCAGCCTGCTAACAATGTATTACATTCTTTGCAAGAGCTTAACTACCCGTCTCATTACAGTCTTACAATTGAGGTCCCTATCAGCCTGCTAACAAATTTTTAAAGGCATATGTTGCCAGATGACTCTGTCTGCTAAAAAGACAAGGCTTACCTTACCATAGGCCTTAGCCTGATAACAATGTGTTACATTCTTTGCAAGAATTTTAAAATTGAGGTACCCATCGGCTTTCTAACTATGTTTTTCTCAGGGGCTTTTCTATTCAGACTATTAAACCAATAACTAATACCAATCAATTCTGTGTGGAAGTAGTCTTCCAAGTGAGAAGATTGAGGTCCTAGAGTCCACCTCTGTAGATATGACATTATATCCAGTACTAATTAAATATTTGGTTTGGGGAAAACAATCCACGCAGAATTGATTCATAGTAGCCATTTGAATTCTGTGCCCAGATTTAGGAAAGTGGAGAGTTTAAACCCTTTGACTACCTCTCTGGCACTCAAAAAGGTTAAGAGTTAATTGAGTCTGAGAATAATATAGTAGAAAGAAGCTTAGAAAACAAGCAGCCAAAATAAGTATAACACAGAGGACATGAAACGGCCAATCAATAATGTTCTGTGTGGCGAATCACAATAGAAATGATGAATGTTATTACTGCATACAAACGAATTCAGAACATCCCCAGTGCCTGTATCTCAGAAAAAAAGAAGTAAGCACATAATCAAAGTGTCATAATAGAAAGCTGGAGGCTATTTTACTTCTGGATTTCCAGGGAAAAGTCTTACTTCAAAACGCCAATTTTCTGATTCATTGTTTGATAAGAGCAAAAGCAATTAAGCACAGAAATAAGGTAAATACAATTCAGGTTTGGTTTGGAGAAATGTAGTTACAGTGGAGGGAATGTCCGAACTCATATGTGCAGCCTCACTGGTGTTAGCCTCTAGATCCAGGGGTCGCGCATCAGGGTATGCACTGCGGTGAGTTAGCGCTGCCGTGCACACTGTTGCACGCACCTGATCACTAGTAGAACTTCAATGTGGAGTGTGGAACCAGCACTTTATAATGATTTGGTGATTTTGTAAAAGCTTATGTATGTGCGTATGAATGATTTTGTAAGCTTTTACACTCATACACACATACATACATACACACACACATATATATATATATATATATGTGTGTGTGTGTGTGTGTGTGCGTGTGCGTATATACAGTTTTCTTATAATTCACCTTCTTGGATAGCAGCCAGGTAAGAAAACTGTATATAGGCACACGAACACACACACATATATATATATATATATGTGTGTGTGTGTGTGTGCGTGTGCGTATATACAATTTTCTTACCTGGCTGCTATCCAAGAAGGTGAATTATATATAATATATAATCACATCTGGAACTTTCTTCTCTTGATACCCCGAAGAGGGCTCATGAGCTTCTACTGGGCATGTGGAAATGATGCAAATCTCATCATTAAAAGTGGGTGGGGCTTCATAGCGTGGGTGGGGCTTAACCAGGATTGAGCAGGGAAGTGGGCGGAACAGGGTGGAAAGAAGGCAGAATGTATGTGAAGTCGGCAGGGTTATCGTGAACTCAAACTAGCTGAATCAGCCTCTATCCACAAAGATCTGGTAATTAACTCTATAAACCGGAGTCTCAGGGGCAGATCCGGAGAGTTGCCAGGTATGTATATAATTTCTTCATAAAGATCGACTAATTAATAGAAAAGTCATTTTTTTGGCACAATAAAGTCCTGTAAGTATTCCGATTATCTGGAAAATATGCACACACATAGATAGATAGATAGATAGATAGATAGATAGATAGATGATAGATATATAGATAGATGGATAGATAGATAGATAGATAGATAGATAGATAGATATAGATAGATAGATGTCCATTCTCCATCCCACCTTTCACTTTATACTAGGAAGTATCGGCTAATTTGCCCATGCAGGAAAATAAATAAAGCTAAATATCTCATAACCTATTGATTTATAGAAAGAATGGCTAAAAATAATGACAGAAGCAGAAGGATCATATGCACAAAGCCAAATGCCATTCTGGGAAGTGTTCCTTCTATGAAACTTTTGGATCTCCACCTGTTTGTGACTACAGTTCCCATCAATTGTCCCTGCAAAATGTCACCACCCTCAATGTCTCTGGTTTGCCACTAGGGATAATGTTGCAATATCGTTCCTCCACTCCCTTTCACCTGCTCTCCCCAACTCTCTAATGCCCGCTCTCCTCCTCCCCATGCTGGGATTATAGATGTCTCTTCTCTCTCCCCATCTCTCCTATACTTTCTCTTCCGATCTCTCCTCTGCTACCTAGCCCCTACCTTCCCCAGGGCTCTTCCCAGTCCCAAAGTGCACACTACAGCTCCTCTCTACAGCAAGATGGAAAATAGGTAGGTCAAGTTTTCGAACTGAAGCCTCGGTTTGAAATGGAGTGGCTAGGAAGAATGACGGAGCAGGAAGCAGGTACACTGGATGAAGACTGTCGGAGCAGGAAGCAGGTACAATGGATGAAGACTGTCGGAGCAGGAAGCAGGTACACTGGATGAAGACTGTCGGAGCAGGAAGCAGGTACACTGGATGAAGACTGTTGGAGCAGGAAACAGGTAAACTGGATGAAGACTGTCGGAGCAGGAAGCAGGTACACTGGATGAAGACTGTCGGAGCAGGAAGCTGGTACACTGGATGAAGACTGACGGAGCAGGAAGCAGGTGCACTGGATGAAGACTGTCGGAGCAGGAAGCTGGTACACTGGATGAAGACTGACGGAGCAGGAAGCAGGTGCACTGGATGAAGACTGTCGGAGCAGGAAGCTGGTACACTGACAGCTGACAGCAGGGGATCCCGGTCCTGGGACCAGCTGGCGGCTCTGCAGCAGAGCCTAAATCGCGTTATTGGAAAATAATTACTTAATTGGAAAGGTCTACAAAGTGTGCCTGGTTTGCAAGCACACTTTGTAGACTTCAAATTAAGTAATTCTTTTTAAGTAATGCAATTTCGGCTCTGCTGAAGAGCAGCCTCGAGTCGGCCGACTTGAATCTCCTGCTGTCAGCTTTACAGCTGACATCAGGAGAAGGGAGGGAGGAACTCTGAATGCGAATATCTTTCAAACCATAGTAGTTTGACAGAGAGGATTTGTGGCATGTAGTTTATTTTTTAACCTCTAGAAAACTATAAGCATTTTTATGGGACATTACTGTCCCTTTAAAGGCACCTAGAGTGCTTTACCTAGGGTTGCAAGGGATGTCAATCCAGCCCTGATTCCATTGCTGTTTGCCTCCGATGCCAATGCTCTTCATGGTATTAACAACTGCATATGATCACCCTATAAGCATTTTTTATGGAACATTACTGTCCCTTTAAAGCGGAACTTTCATCAAAATTAAAGATCCCCCAAATCATTATTAACATAGCGATACGCTTGTAAATACTTTTATTATGCTGAATAAGCACAGTATTATTAAGAATTACAACTTATTCTGCAGGTGTCAGCGGGCAACGGCGCAGATATCTTGACGAAAAGGCACCTGTGAGTCTGCGCTGTCTGTCCCGGTCTCCTCCAGGATTAGTGAGGGGAGTTCCATTGTACCTTAAGGTACAGGAAGGGACTGACAGCGCAGGTGCACAGCGCTTCTACAGCAAGATCCCTGCAGCTGGTGCCTGCCGAACAGGTTGTATTTCTCAATTATGCCTGACTTATTCAGCATTATTCAAAAAAAGTAATGATTTGGAGGGGCACTATAATTGTGATGAAAGTTCCGCATTAACTCTGCCATCGACGCACCTTACTTCTCGCTTGACCCCGCCCCAGTCCAATCCACTGTTTCCTGGGCCTATACAAGCAATAGCGAAAAAAATGTTTTAACCCCTTAGTGACGGCCGCGTGCAGACGCGGCCGTCACTTAACGCCCGTCTAACATTTTTTTTTTCTTCTCAAAAGAATCCGGAGTCCCCGAACGGCGTGCAGCCGCGCGGGGATCCGGATTTCCGGGACGTACATGTACGTCCTCTGTCACTAAGTGACAGCCACAGAGGACGTACATGTACGTCCATTGTCGCTAAGGGGTTAATCCCATTGGAGATCTCAAATGCATTGCTCTGCAATAGGCTCTAGATAAGCCACAAGATAATTATTCTGTGTTTGGAGGTGCACAACATGTTTGTACCGGGGCCTGCAATGACTGCTTATACCACTGATTCACCCCCTCTCTCTCTGACAGTCAGCTGGTATATACTTAGCCAGAGCCAACAGTCTTTGCTTCTCTTGATCTTTTGTCACTTGGTTGGATGCACTGACTGTAAAACGTTAATAAGGGTTAACGCAGGTTACACCATTATCTGTTCACATACTGGAGAAGGTTTTGAAATGAACAAGAACTGAAAACTTAATTATGACCTTAGAGCACGTTGTAGAATTACAGTAGACATTATTATGACACGATTTTGTGACTTTTTAAAGAATATTCAAAGTAACGTTTTAGTTTAACTTTAATTACTTTAGTTGTACGTATTAATTTATTTTACCTGCTGGTTTTCTTTTATTCAGTGTACTTGCCTCAATCAGCTATTTCTGTTCTTCTCTTCGTTTTACTATCATGGTTGTGAGCTCCCTCTACCTGCAGTCTGTAAAGAAAGTCTGTGACTTAATGGAGCACTAATGCCCTCTAATCATAACCCAAACACACACACACATACAGACATGCACTACTATGGCCAGAAATGTGTAATGGTTCCTGTGAATTTTGCCTTTGTGTCTTTGTTCAAGAGCAAACACTTTTAATCAGTCCTTGATTTTGTGTTCATAGAGGCAGACATGACAGTTGTTGCAGGTTTTCCAAATCGAAGCAGACAGACTGCATGAGCTTTCTATTTTACTTGCAGGGAGTTTAACCCCTTAAGGACCAGCGCATGCATACACATCCGGCACTTGACAACCACAGGGCTTTTTTTTTAATTTGTTCTTTCGGTTCAGGGCCGGGAGCCCTGAACTCCACGACATGCCAGGACCATCACTGGTCCTTAAGTGCTGGACCTCTGTGACGGTCCTGGCACGTCAATGGTCGCGAAGGGGTTAACACAGTAAGGTCCTTAAAGGGACAGTAATGTCTCTTTAAAGGGAATCTCTGAGTCTTCCTTATGATTTTTATAACACGTAGTTCTATGTTTGCACTTTCTCCTAGTAAAATCTTAAAGTGACAGCCAACCTCCTTTGTTACTTTTTATATTCTACAAGTGTTGAATATGTACAATACAGTTGCCTCTACTTTTTTTAGGAATTATTTTTTTTCATCTCCCCCTATTTATTTACACTTTTATCTCCCTGACAGTCAGGTCTCTGATTTTTTTGTCCCAAAGAACTTTCTGTGCAGGAATGTGAAATAATGTAAAAAAAAAAAAAAGATACAATGTAAAAAAGACAGTGAAACAATGTAGAAAACTCAACTCTACAGCATAGAGATGAATCAGTGCAAGATTCTAGAAATAGCTCTACTTTCACAGTTCCGGACCAGAAATCTCTCTTTTCAAACCAGAATTCAGTTTGAAAAAAAAAAAAAATACAGGTGAAGAGGTAAAAAAACAAAAGCAATTTCAGTTTACATATTTGGTACTTGCTGAATTTGTACAGTCATAAAGGAAGGTGTTTGTCTCTCATAGTGCTCACTATGCACTAAAGGCTTTCAAATGGGTTAAAAATAGGGAATGGTGAAATATTTCACCCCACCCCCAAAGAGAAAACACTGAGAAACCACACTTTTCACCTTTAGGCTGGAATTCCAACAAAAACTGCAGTATGTCCTCCACAACCAATGTTAATAATAGAGCCATACACTGTTCTCCCAGCCTTGTCCCACAGTAACCACATAACCACACACTGTCCACCCGGCCTTGTCCCATAGCAAACGCAGAACCACACACTGCCCTTCCCCCAGCCTTGACCTATAGTAACCATTGAACCACACAGTGTCCCCCAGTCTTGTCCCATAGTAACCACAGAACCACACACAGTCATACCAGCCTTATCCCACAGTAACCACAGAACCACACACTGCCCCCCAGCCTTGTCCTACAGTATCCATAGAAATACCCACTGTTCCCCCTCCAGGCTTGTCCCATAGTAACCCTAGAACCATACACTGTCCCCCCAGCCTTGCCCCATAGTAACCGTAGAACCACACACTGCCCTCCCAGCCTTGTCCCATAGCAACCATAAAACCACACAATGTCCCCCAGCCTTATCCCATAGTAACTATAGAAACACATGTAACGGACCACAGGCCGTTACTTGGGGGCTTTTTTAAGAGCCATGCAAAACCCCCAAAAAAGAGACTCATGTACACAGTTACAGAGCCCCATAGACTTTGCATAGGAAAGTAGGCAGTCCGCATATAGGCTGCCCCAGCCCATGTGACTAAGTTAAAGGGACGCCATAGACTTGTATGAAGAAATGTAGGTGGTCCACCGATTGGCTGCCAAAGTCAGGTGACGGGTTTAAAGGGCCTCCATACTGTTTGTAGGCTCCCTAGTGACTGGCTTCCTCACACTATCCCCCCAGCCTTTTCCCATAGTAACCATAGAAACATACACTGTCCCACCAGCCTTGTCCCATAGCAACCGTAGAACCACATATTGTCCCCCCCAGTCTTCCCCCATAGTAACTGAAGATCCACAAACTGTCCCCCCAGCCTTGCCCCATAGTAACTGTAGAACCACACACTGTCCCACCAGCCTTCTCCCATAGTACCCGTAGAACCACATATTGTTCCCCCCAGTCATCCCCCATAGTAACCGAAGATCCACACACTGTCCCCCAGCCTTGTCCCATAGTAACCGTAGAAAAACACACACTGTCCCAACAGCCTTGTCCCATAGAAACCGTAGAACCACATATTGTTCCCCCCAGTCTTCCCCCATCTTAACCAAAGATCCACACACTGTCCCACCAGCCTTGTCCCATAGTAACCGTAGAACCACACACTGGACAGCCCACTGGCACCGAACGGTTAAGGAGATTATCTGGCTACCTAAGAAGTAGGAGTAAGGGATGATGAGATTTATATTGGTCAGCGCTCTGGCCTACAGAGGATTAAAGGAATGTTCTGGCTATACTACCTAAGCTGGTCGAGGGATGCCAGCCAGGGATGATGGAAAATGTAGTTCTCAAGTAGCTGCAGAGCCTCAGGTTGCCTATTCAGGGAAATGGTGGGCAATCAGGGGCCCTCTAAGCGTTCTCCTGCAGCCCAAGTGAGAACACATGACAAACAGATGATCTATTTGTAACCTAAATAGAGCTACCAGTTTAAGGGTAGCGCGCCTACCCTTAAACTGTTCCACTTAAAGGGATAGTATCACACAATAAGAAGTGATATCAGAACTGTAGAATGTCATAGTGTATAAGAAGTGATATCTCAAAACTGTAGAATGTTATTGTGTATAAGAAGTGATATATCAGAAATGTAACATGTTATAGTGTATAAGAAGTGATATATCAAAACTGTAGAATGATATAGTGTATAAGTGATATCAGAACTGTAGAATGTTATAGTGTATAAGAAGTGATATCAAAACTGTAGAATGTTATAGTGTATAAGAAGTGATATCACAGAACTGTAGAATGTTATAGTGTATAAGAAGTGATATCAGAACTGTAGAATGTTATCGTGTATAAGAAGTGATATATCAAAACTGTAGAATGTTATAGTGTATAAGAAGTGATATCTCAGAACTGTAGAGTGTTATAGTGTATAAGAAGTGATATATCAGAACTGTAGAGTGTTATAGTGTATAAGAAGTGATGTATCAGAACTGTAGAATTTTATAGTGTGTAAGAAGTTATATATCAGAACTGTAGAATGTTATAGTGTATAAGAAGTGATATCTCAGAACTGTAGAATGTTATAGTGTATAAGAAGTGATATATCAGAACTGTAGAATGTTATAGTGTATAAGAAGTGATATATCAGAACTGTAGAATTTTATAGTGTATAAGAAATGATATATCAGAACTGTAGAATGTTATAGTATATAAGAAGTGATATATCAGAACTGTAGAATGTTATAGTGTATAAGAAGTGATATATCAGAACTGTAGAATGTTATAGTGTATAAGAAGTGATATCACAGAACTGTAAAATGTTATAGTGTATAAGAAGTGATATCACAGAACTGTAGAATGTTATAGTGTATAAGAAGTGGTATATCTGAACTGTAGAATGTTACAGGTTCCATAAGGTCCGACTGGATCATCCCTGGGTTATAGCAAACATTGTCATAGCAGCTACATTCTACTTTCTTGGGGGCGTTAAGGGTTAATATTTCAAATATCTCAGAGTGAGCTCAGTCCACAAGTTCTCAGGTATAACCTTGGGTGTTAGAAAGGTCTCCAGCGCATTGGGAATCATCCTATGGCTTAAAACACTTTTTTCAACACCTAAATACAACTTTTGAACCATAATGTGCAGCCCTTTGATGGTCACATACGCAGCCTTCGGTATGAATTTGATTGTCCTTTCATTGAGCCAGAGGGATCAAAACAGCTTTGTCATCTTTTTCTATTAGTGAAAGAGTTGAGCACTTTGTAATTTGTTTTGGAGGGTTTTCCTAACATTCATTCTTTGGGGAATCTTAGCTGTAATAGAAAGCAACGTAAACGTAATACAAAGTGCTCTGCACCACGGATTTAGTATTCCAAGCAGCTTAGGCGAATGTTTTAGAGCGAAGAGAGTAATTGGGTTTCTTTGCAGTGCTTTAAGCTAGCTAGTGGCTGTTTTTAAATAAAACGATGTCTGATAGCATTAGAGATGCGGAATATCTGTTTTAGCTAAACATAAAAGTGTTATCTTTATAATAGTCATAAAGGGAAAATGTTCCTACTTTCATTTCATTTATAGGACAGAAAAAAATGTCTTGGTTTAAAATTTATTGAAAGTAAAGTTAGGCAGTTAGTTTTTCATTAAAGGAATAGTAATACTTTGTTTTATCTTTATTTTATTTTATTTTGTAGGCATTTATAAAACATGAAGAACGATATAAGTCTTATCTCTCAAACCTTTATGGTTTGAGAGATATTCACAAGCAAAGTTTCCCCTCCCGCCCCTTTTACCTAGTGTAAGCCATCTCTTCTCAGATGTGGAATCCAGCCCATAGACCAGACAGATAACAGCAGGGGACAATCTTCTTCCTATGAGAACAATGAAAGCCCTGCCCCCCTTTACAAGTTTTTCAGGTTTTTCCCTTATCTTAATTGAAGATTGTCCCTCTCTGCAGTCTACCTGGGCACCTCCCTTCTGATCTGGCTGAACAGTGTTAGATCAGTAAAAGGGGCGGGAGGGGGATACTTTGTCATTCAATTACTCTTGAACTATAATTCTGACAGAATTGAAATAACACTCTCCAAAGTCCAAATACTATGATGATTAATTAGAGCTGCTTTTATTATGAAACATTACTATCCCTTTAACTTCTTGAAGACTAGAGTAATGTGCAGTGCACTGCATTCCCCTTTGGTCTTTGAGGAGTTAAAGTGCTGTGACTTTAAGATAATTTTAGTGTATTTTACAGAAAGTTAAAGGGACAGTAGCCCTTTACTTTGACTACATATTCTGCATGTACATAATATGTAAAGGCAAATTGCCCATAAGTTTTATTCTTTTTTTCACCTTTACTTACATTTTTAAAACTTACATATTCCTGACCATGAACTACCTGGATCTCTGTTTGCAGTAAGCTTTCTGTTTAGTCAGCCATTAAAGCAGTACATTGAAAGAGTAAAGGAGGACTGGAGAGGTAAAACAGGAACTACCCACAAGGGTTAAAAACTTATAAAATGTAAAGTGGTTTCAGTCACTGACAAAGGAGCAGACACATTATGAAATAAAATATATAGTGTCCAATCATATTTGGGACATTTTAAATACAAGCGTGTATTTACCACATTGCACAAATATGGAGGAGTTCAGCACTGCAAGAGTTATATTCAGATGTTGAGCTGTTGTAAAGATAGTTTTAAATTGTTGCACTTAGTTCATGTGAGAGAATTTTAATTGTGGATATCCATATAGTTTTTAGAATATTTGTATTTTGTAACAATAAAAGGATACTTTATTAGCACATACATCTGTGGTGCTCTCTTTTTATGTTGTATATAACATATATATAAGTTAGATAGATCAATAGATAACAAGAAATGGTCCAGTGGTCATGGTGAAACAGAGCACTCACAGGACTTGCGTGAAGAGTTGTTTCTTGTCACCATTTCCACCCCCTAAAGGGCCTTTCTCAAATCTAGAGAAAGGCCCTTTACGGGGTTGAAACGCTGACAATAAAGAAAACTCTTCAAGCAAGTCCTGTGAGTGCTGTTTCACTATGGTCACTGGACCATTTCTTGTTTTACATAGATATGATAGATATGACATAGATAGATAGATAGATAGATAGATAGATAGATAAGAGATAGATATGACATAGATAGATAGATAGATAGATAGATAGATAGATAGATAGATAAGAGATAGATATGAGATAGATAGATAGATAGATAGATAGATAGATAGATGATAGATATGAGATAGATAGATAGATAGATAGATAGATAGATAGATAGATAGATAGATAAGAGATAGATATGAGATAGATAGATAGATAGATAGATAGATAGATAGATAGATAGATATTAGATAGATAGATAGATAGATAGATAGATAGATATGACATAGATAGATAGATAGATAGATAGATAGATAGATAGATAGACAGATAGATAGATACAGAGGCGTAACTAGAAGCCACCGGGCCCTGGTGCAAGAATTGCCATGGCCCCCCCCCCCCCGAAAACATTGGCCCCCTCATCCACATTGCCCCTTCCACAATGCCCTCTTCATCTCCACATTGCCCCTTCCACAATGCCCCCTTCACCTCCACAATGCCCCCCTTCATCTCCACATTGCCCCTTCCACAATGCCCCCTTCATCTCCACAATGCCCCTTCCACAATGCCCCCTTCATCTCCACAATGCCCCCTTCATCTTCACATTGCCCCTTCCACAATGTCCCCTTCATCTTCACAATGCCCCCTTCATCTCCACAATGCCCCTTCCACAATGCCCCCTTCATCTTCACATTGCCCCTTCCACAATGCCCCCTTCATCTCCACATTGCCCCTTCATCTCCACAATGCCCCTTCCACATTGCCCCCTTCATCTCCACAATGCCCCCTTCATCTTCACATTGCCCCTTCCACAATGTCCCCTTCATCTTCACAATGCCCCCTTCATCTCCACAATGCCCCTTCCACAATGCCCCCTTCATCTTCACATTGCCCCTTCCACAATGCCCCCTTCATCTCCACATTGCCCCTTCATCTCCACAATGCCCCTTCCACAATGCCCCCTTCATCTCCACAATGCCCCTTCCACAATGCCCCCATCTCCACATTTCCCCTTCCACAATGCCCCCCTTCATCTCCACATTGCCCCTTCCACAATGCCCCCTTCATCTCCACAATTCCCCTTCCACAATGCCCCCTTCATCTTCACATTGCCCCTTCCACAATGCCCCCTTCATCTCCACATTGCCCCTTCATCTCCACAATGCCCCTTCCACAATGCCCCCTTCATCTCCACAATGTCCCTTCCACAATGCCCCCATCTCCACATTTCCCCTTCCACAATGCCCCCCTTCATCTCCACATTGCCCCTTCCACAATGCCCCCTTCATCTCCACAATGCCCCCTTCATCTCCATAATGCCCCCTTCATCTTCACAATGACCCTTCCACAATGCCCCCATCTCCACATTTCCCCTTCCACAATGCCCCCATCTACACATTGCCCCTTCATCTCCACATTTCCCCTTTATCTCCACAATGCCCCTACCTCCAGTCCTGGTGGTCTAGCGGCGTGGTTTGACAGATCTGTGCCTCCTTCGGCACAGATCTCTACAACTGAAGCTCCCGCGCACCGCTCTAGTAATGCAGAGGCTGGGAGATGATGTCATCTCCCAGCGCTCTGTATTACTAGAGCGGCGCGCCGAGTGGGAGATCAGCTAAGCGACTGCTGCAGGCGAGGGGGTCGCAGGGGGCGGCCGGGTCCCTGGAGTGACGGGCCCGGTCGCAGGTGCGACTGCTGCGACCCCTATTGTTATGCCACTGGATATATAGATATGACATAGATAGTTAGATAGATACAAGGAAAACAGAAGCACTCTCAGGACTTTGTGAATTTTAACTAAAATAAATCTTTATTAAAGTCAACGTTTCGGATGTATACATGGCGCCCTTCAGCAGGACGAGTGCTTCTGTTCTCCTTGGATCTATACATTGCTTTGCTGTTACACTAGCTCCCAGGCAGAATATTGGACTGAAATGTGAGTGCTTCTCCACCAGCAAATAACAAACAAGGAATGTTTGCTTGTTTTTTTTGTAATAAATGTTATGATAGTGAAATATGGCGTAGGGTGTACGTGTCAGAAAGGTACACACAGTGATACACAGACACATGTGCAAACACACACATATACAGGGGGACACACAGTGATAGACAGAGCTGGATGCAACACACACATATACACACACATGCACTGACATACACAAACAGTGACACACAGATACAAAGCAGAACATACATACATACAGTGTGAGCAGTGTAAGTAACATACCTCCCAACATTTCATATGGCCAAAGAGGGACACTTGTGTTTTAGGCGGTGTTACTGGGGGCGTGGCTGGTGGTGTATTTTAGAGAATGTTTAACCCTTTGAGTGCCAGGGGGTAAGCAATGCATTGCATCCCCTCTGGCATTGAAATGGTTAAGTTACTCTTTCTGTAACTGAATGATTTAGAAGAAGATGAAAGTATTTTTTACACAGACTAATTTATAAGATATATACAGAAGTTTATACCCACATTACTGTGGGTTTTATTGATGTGGAGCAATCTGATACACTGGTATATACACCACACTGTGTGATCTCCTAAATAGAGGAGCAGAGGGATTTGTGTGTCAAACAGGGACTGTCCCTCCTATACTGTATAGTGCCAGTCCTTATACACAGACACATGCAGACTGTATACTATACAGCAGAGGTTCTCAACACATGCCCTCAGTAGCCACTAACAGGCTATACAGTGAGCTACAATCACGGTGCCCGTGATTCTGTACTGAGTGACATTGTTACTTCCGGGTTTACCCTGGCCTTATTCTTATTGGCTCTGTGTAGGTGACTCCTCCCAGGGTTCGCCTTTAAATACGCCCTCCTGTCATTCTACCAGTGCCCTTTTGTGGTGTACCAGTAACTTGCGATTAGAAGTTCTTGTTCCTGTTTACGTGAATGACCCGGCTCGCCTGACTACATTTAGTTCCTGACGCTCCTGTGATCCGATTCTGTTGCTGACCTTGGACTGGCTGACTAACTCCTTGTGTACCGGACTGGCTTGGCTGAGTATCTGATTCCGTTACTGACTAAGGACTGGTTGACTGACTCCGTGTGTCTGACCTGGCCTGGCTGAGTACCCGATTCCGTTACCGACTAAGGACTGGCTGACTAACTCTGTGTGTAACGACCTGGCTTGGCTGAGTATCCGATTCCATTACTGACTAAGGACTGGCTGACTACTCTGTGTGCACTGATAGAGGCATAACTAGAAGCCACCGGGCCCTGGTGCAAGAATTGCCATGGGCCTCCCGGACCACATTGGCCCCAGACCCCTTCAACCACATTGGTTACCTCCACATTGCCCCCAATCCCCAAATTGCCCCCATCTCCACAATGCCCCCATATCTCCAAATTGCCCCTTCCACAATGCCCCCTTCAACTCCACAATGTCCCCTTCATCTCCACAGTACCCCTTCCACAATGCCCCCTTCATCTCCACAATGTCCCCCAATCTCCAAATTGCCCCTTCCACAATGCCCCTTCATCTCCACATTGCCCCTTCCACAATGCCCCCTTCATCTCCACAATGCCCCTACCTCCAGTCCCTGGTAGTCTAGCGGTGTGGTTTGACAGATCTGTGCCTCCTTTGGCACAGATCTCTACAACTGAAGCTCCCGTGCGCCGCTCTAGTAATGCAGAGGCTGGGAGATTATGTCATCTCGTAGCGCTCTGTATTACTAGAACCGGCAGCCGTAGTGAGAGTTGCTGTGGGCTCGCGGGGGGCGGCCGGGCCCCTGGAATGATGGGCCCGGTCGCAGGTGCTACCCCAGCGACCCCTATTGTTATGTCACTGTGCACCGACCTAGCTGGGCTAGAGTCTGATTGTCCATCTAGACTGGCTGTATATTCCATGTGTGCCGACCTGGTTGAGCTTCTGGTTCTGTTGCTAACAGGACTGGCTGACTACCTCCGTATACTTTCAGGATGACATCAGTTACGGCTACGTTACATACCTTGCTCACTCCCACTCGTTTACTGCATAGCACCTGTTAGGCCTACCCCCTCCAGTAGTCTCCTGGAGCCTGTGGGAGCCCAATCACTCACCAGTGTCTGTGTTGTCTCCGGTAACCCTATAGAATTAGGGTCCAGTCTGAGCTAGACTTCTGCCCGTGTTGCCTATGCTAACCCTAGTGGTCAAGGGTCAGTATACTGCCAGTGTCTGGTGTCTGTTGCCTACTTTAACCCTAGCATGCTAGGGCCAAGTCGCTGCCTGAGTCCTGTCTATGTTGCCTCCGTTAACCCTAGCGTTCTAGGGTCAAGCCACTGCTAGAGTCGTGTCCCTGTTGCCTCTGTTAACCCTAGCGTGCTAGGGCCAAGTTGCTGCCAGAGTCCTGTCTGTGTTGCTTTCATTAACCCTAGTGTTCTAGGGTCAAGCCGCTGCCAGAGTTGTGTCTGTGTTGCCTCTGTTAACCCTAGTGTTCTAGGGTCCAGTCACTGCCAGAGTCCTGTCCGTGTTGCCTCCGTTGACCCTAAACCCCTAGGGTCAGTTCTATGCCAGAATCTTGCCTGTGTTGCTTCCATTAACCCTAGAATTGTAGGTCAGGTGTTTACCTGTACACTGTCTGTGCTGCCTCCGATATCCCTAGTCCACTAGGGGATTGCCCTGCAGTTACCCATCGCTTGTGTCACCTATTGCGGTGTGTGGGGCTGTTGAGGATATTCTCGTTCCTGAAACTATCTACGAATTCTGCCTGCAAGTCCAAGATCATCACAGTTATCACATTATTACTACTGTGTGTGTTCTCACCCTGACCCGAGTCAGATTTGGAAAGTACTTGGTACGGACCTCATCTGGACCTGAGTGGGGCTATTGTTATTTATTTTCAATAAAGCTTTTAACCTTACCTAACTGTCTGAGTGTTCTTAACAAAACCGTGACAGCTATGTACAGCATGGAGATGATTGCAGGAACTGGCACTTCTACTTACAGACAGACTGACAAACAATCTGCTCTCTTTCTCTCTCTTTGTGCAATATATAAATACAGTCACAACCATGTCTCTGCCACTTACCAGCTCAGCTGAAGCCCTGCTCTGCACTGCCTGATCATGTCTCTGCCGTTGTTCCACTTTCCCAGCTTCTCTGTGCTAGCAGGTCAGCTCCCCAGCATTCTGCCTGCTGATTGGTTAGAAATTGGCTTACTTGTAGTAATTGGCAGGGCTGTGCAGGGTCACAGACAGGGAATGAAGAAGCTGCATATGAGTTGTTTAATGTAGCGAACCCATAACCTTGTATCTATGTGCTGGGAACCCTGATGCATAATACAATTTGGACCATGGCCTTCCAGCTGTAGCTTGAACATAGTTCCCATCATCCTCCTCTGCTCAGTGTGCATGTGTGTGTGTCTCTGTATGAGTGTGTGTATGTGTCTGCCAGTGTGCGGGGGGCATGTGTGTGTCTGTGGTGTAGGAGTGAGTGGCAGCCATTTTCTTTTCAGCCTTAGATAGTGGTGGGCAGGCTGGATAGTCGGAGCGGGCCAAAAATCACACCCCCATTGAATTACGCAATGGGAGCAGTAACTTCTCCTTACTGCAGTCCCTGGGTGTGTTTTACCAGGCACAAAGTCTTCTTTTATATATATAGCCATATATAAAACATATATGTATAAAATATGAATTGAACATGAATATATATATAAAATGTACCTCTTTATTTTATAGCTTCTTTAACTTCTCGGAAGGATCTAAAAGGCAATACAAATCTTTTCTATCACTCAAGGGGTCAAAATAATCAGCTCTCTTGTTGCTTTCTACCTTGCAATGTTGGGTATTATACTGTACGAGGTTTGTACTGAACAAATCGTAGCTCAATCAAGTTACAGCTTTGAGATTCAGTTAAGGACCCTGTTCAAATTCTAATCTGGTTAAGTCCTTCCGTGTTTAGCTCAGACTGAAATATAATTGCATTTCTCCTGTCCAAAAATAGACTAAAAACCAGTCGACACTTAATTCTGACATATGTCTATAGATATAAAATGACACAGAGATCCTTCCCAGGCCTTCTACATATACAGATAGTGGAGCTTACGATAAAGGTCTACTGCAGGGCAGGTCAAACAGCAGCCACACAGCTGTCGTTGTACGAGATTTTACATCATCTTCAGGATTATCCTGAGCATAATCTTATATAATAATTCGCTAGGATGTTTGTCAGAAGCCGTCATGAGCAGTAGAGACTGCACGTGATCGGGCAGTCTCTACTGCGCATGATTGCATCGCTTGAGTGAGGCGACGCAAGACTGCATCACATGGAGCAGTGAGGTAGCATTACGTACCCCTCTGGCACTCAAAGGGTTAACATTACCCAGACCTTGGCCCGTGTACATGGGCTTTTACACTAGTAGTCGAATAATAGATTAATTAATAAGAAGGCTGGATTTACACCCCAGGAGTACCTAGGCAGGGCACTCTAAATGCCCTTCACTCCACCATGACCTCATCCCCTATTCACCCTATGGACCAACCCCCCCAGCCCCATCCACTATTTCCTCGCACAGAAAATATTCTTGTCCTATAACAAGCAAGAATGAAAAAAGCTTTATCCCCTGTGTTGGAGATTAAAAAAAAATTATGTGGAGCAAGTCCCATCTCTCAGATCTTTATGGTTTGAGAGATATAATATTTTAAAGTCCCCCCCTCCTTCCCCTTGTGCTTATGTCACACAGAAGGAGATCCTGGTCACTGGACCAGCCGGCGACTCTTCAGCAGAGCCGAAATACTGATATCTAAAAAGAAATTCTTCATTGGAACGGTCTACAAAGTGTGCCTGGTTTGCAAGCACAATTTGTAGACTGTTCCAATGAAGTGTTTATTTTTAGAAATTGGTATTTCGTCTCTGCTGAAGAGTCGCCGGCTGGTCCCATGACCAGATTCCAGATTCATTGGGAGGCAGGGATAGTATTACTAGTATTAAACCTGAGGTCCGAGTCTTCTTTATGTTTTTTATAACACATAGCGCTATATTCAATCCAAAAGGATCCACCACCCTCCTCTTTCCCTGAGTCACTCAGCCTCTCAGTCTGGTCCGAATGGAGAGTGAAGAGGGACAATCTTCAGTAAGCAAAAGGAAAATCCTATATAAAAGAAAGTGGTTCTTCAGCGCTCTATTTTCCATACACAACAAGTAAAAGAAGGTTCCTCTAGCAGCCACTAGTTTATCCACTATCACGGACACGTAAATACAAAGGGTTATAGTGGCGCTGAGGTGTCCTTATAAATGATTATTTGACCTGCCTATATTAATAGTGCAATACTGAGAATCTCTTAATATATAGGTAATTCAAATATGCATTATGGGCCATTGATAATGCTGTTAGCACTATAAAAGGGCCATTGGTAATGCTGTTTATATGTATATTGTATTGCATTTTTTCCCCTGAAGAAGTGCTCTAACGCACGAAACGCGTTGGGTGGGTACATTCTCTGCCACTAAGTTCTGCACTGTTGTCCATTTTGAATTCATCCTTCTCGCATTGTGGCCATATTGTGATTGGGACACTCTTGCTGCTACAGACGCGGGTCGTCCCGTGCAGCTTTAGGATGGACTATTTTGGTGAAGTCTATTGTGGCGACATTGTATCAGTGTTTTATTGTAATAAAAGAATATCATTATATCCAGATTAGCCCTAATTTTGAATGGATACTAACGACCATAATTTGAGTTCAAAAATTACTGCTGATTTAAACGCCAACTTTTAATAAAGATGCTGAACGTAACCGGATTCAAAAGCAGCGTGAAAAGAAAACAAGAACGAGCTCCAGGATACACACTACACGGAAGGAGAAACGGGAACCGATAGATCCCATAAACATCTCAAGAGATCCCGTGCTGTGTAGAGGAGCCAAGCATCTTTAAAGGGATAGTAATGTTTCATAATAAAAGCAGCTCTAATTAATCATCATAGTATTTGGACTTTGGAGAGTGTTATTTCAATTATGTCAGAGTTGTAGTTCAAGAGTAATTGAATGATAAAGTGTCCCCCTCCTGTCCCTTTTACTGATGTAACACTGTTCAGCCAGATCAGAAGGGAGGTGCCCAGGTAGACTGCAGAGAGGGACAATCTTCAATTAAGATAAGGGAAAAACCTGAAAAACTTGTCAAGGGGGGCAGGGCTTTCATTGTTCTCATAGGAAGAAGATTGTCCCCTTCTGTTATCTGTCTGGTCTATGTACTGCATTCCTCAATTTCCCATTGATTTTAAAGGGGTTTTTAACACCTTGAATGCAAAAGAGGTCACAATACACTGGAAACATCTCTGCCTTTCAAGGGGGTAAAAGCCCTATTTCAATGGGAATTTTATTACTTCCAAATGCAGTTAGCTTGCCCCACAATTTTCAGTATTCAATATTCATACCTGGTAATTACTGGGTCTATGGTTACAGATGCTAGTGGTGAGTTTCTTCTCCTTCCTACCTTGTTTCTCCTACTTCTCTCTCACTTCTCCTCCTTACCTCCCTGTTCCTCCCACCTCTGTCCCACTTCTCCTCCATCCCACCCTGTTCTTCCCACCTCCCTAGCACTTCTCCTCCTTCCCACCCTGTTCCTCCCACTTCCCTCCCACTTCTCCTCCTTCCCACCCTGTTCCTCCCACTTCTCCTCCTTCATTCCCTGTTCCTCCCACCTCCCTCCCACATCTCCTCCTTCCCACCTTGTTCCTCACACTTCCTGCCTACTTCCTCTCCTTCACACCCTGTTCCTTCCACTTCTTCTCCTTCCCACCCTGTTTTTCTCACCTCCCTCCCACTTCTCCTCCTTCTCACCGTGTGCCTCCTATGTCCCATCCATTTCTCCTCCTTCCCACCATGTTTATCCCACTCCTCCTCCTTCCCTCCCTCTTCCCCCCACTCCCCACCCACTTCTCCTCCTTCCCACCCTATTCCACCCACTTTGCCTCCTTCCCTCCCTGTTTCTCCCACTTCCCACCCACTTATCCTCCTTCCCACCTGTTCTTCCCACTTGTACTCCTTCCCACCCTGTTCCTAACACTTCCCATACCTGTCTCCTCCTTCCCACCCTGTTCTGACCACTTCCTGCCCACTTCTCCTCCTTCCCACCCTGTTCTGTCCACTTCCCACTCACTTTAAGAAACACTGATGATAAGCTCCAACAACACAATTAAGCCTTGCACCCTTTATGACATGAATCGCATCATTTACATACCCTGGTCGCATGCACATGAGCCCTCTCCGTGGGCTCAACAGCATGAAATTCCCAGGTAAGTCAATATTACCTCTATACATTAGGTCCAATAATACCTACATTTATCATGTAAACTATTCCAGAGAATTAGAACATGTTGTCAGACTTGTGTATAAGCCCAATCTTTTAACAGAGAAAAAAGCAGGAAGAGGCAGATATGAAGATGGGTGAAGGACTCACAGAGCTCTGTCACTCAGCGCTTACCTGGGAACCTTCTTCTCCCAATTCCCTAGGGAAACACTGTAGAGCTGAGAATGGGCGATTCCAAATGATGCGTTTTGCATCATAATGTAGGTATGGCTTAATCAAGGAACATAGTAAATTAGAACGAAAAAGACACAAGTCCATCAAGTTCAATCTTTTCCTCATAACCCAGAGAAAGGAGAATTATCCCTTTGAGTAGCAGAGGGGTACGCAACACTTTGCAATCTGATGCATTGCTTATCACTCTGGCACCCAAAGAGTTAAATAAGCCTTCCTGCTATGTAATAAATTAGTTGTTATCAGACCTTTCTGTTTTGTCTACTAATACACAGTATAACCCTGGTTGTTCCCTCTTGAAAGAAATGTATCTAATCTTCTCTTAAATGTATCCATTGTATCTGCCATTACCACATCCTTGGGAAAGGAATTCCACATTAACAGTCCTAACTCTAAAAAAACCCTTTCCTCTGCTGAAGTTGAAACTTCCTTTCCTCTAATCTCCAGGAGTGTCCCTTGGTTATTTGATCAGACCTTGGAATGAATATCTCACCAGAGAGATCCTTGTATTGACTCTCATATACAGTTGTAATCAAAATGATTCAACCCCCATTGCAAATCAGGTTTACTGTCAAAATTGACAGACTTTCAGCTGTTTGCAATGAATAAATCAAACAAAGGCAATTGAAATAGCTCAACACAACAAATGCTTCAAGTGGTTTTCCCAAATTCAGCTGAAAATGAAACTAATACTGACTTCTCCAATCAAAATTATTCAACCCCCTGAATAGAATCTCTCACAACAGCATAAATATGCAAAACTGATGTTGTCTCAAGCACACCTGATGCAACTAATCAAGGGCTTCATTAGTTGCACCAGGTGTGCTTGAGCTGGAACACATGAAATATCCAAACTGGCTAGGGGTTTGTCGAGTGTCACATATGACTGTGTGTTAGAAATATGGCTAAGTCAAAAGAATGGTCCAAAAATTTAAGAGAAGAGAATCTCCCTTCACAAACGAGGAACATGATACAAAAAAATAGCGAAGGCACTGAATGTTCCTAGAGACACTGTTGGAAGCAAAGTTTGCAAGTTCAAAGTTAAAGGAACAGCGGTTACACTACCTGGACGGGGCAGAAAAAGGACGCTATCAAAGGCTGCAACCAGATTTCTGAGAAGACAGGCTAAGAAAAACCCTCGAGTGACTGCAAAAGACCTTCAGAAAGAGTTGGTAGCAACAGGCACTGAGGTTTCAGTGAGCACAGTAATGTGCGTACGAAACACATAGGGTTACCTTGCCAGAATTCCAAGACGTACACCACTACTGGTGGTGAGATGGCTCAGCTGGTTATGTTGGTGAGATGGCTCAGCTGGTTATGCTGGTGAGATGACTCAGCTGGTTATGTTGGTGAGATGGCTCAGCTGGTTATGTTGGTGAGATGACTAAGCTGGTTTAGGCACCAGCTGTAGAATCTGTTGAAACCGCAAAGTCACAGGTTCTAGTCCCGGCAAGGTCGACTCAGCCTTTCATCCTTCCAAGGTAGACAAATTGAGTACCATTAAATTGGTTAATAATATCTATACCCCCAGGACATACTTGAAAACAAGAGACAATATCAATGTATCCTTCCTGGTAAAATACTTTGATATTATTATTACTGACCAAAACTCACAAGAAAAGTCGACTACAATATGTTCAAAATCATATAAATAAGCCACAGAAGTTTTGGGATTCTGTTCTGTTTAGCGATGAAATAAAACTGAAACTTTTCAGCCCAATGGATCAGCGGTATGTCTGGAGGAAGAAGAATGAAGCATACGCTGAAAAGAACACTATGCATGTGGTGACTCGGTGATGCTCTGAGGTTTTGGCACTGGATGCTCTGGGGCTCTGCTTTGCATCCTCTGGCACTGGAAACCTGAAGCCTGTGGAAGGCAAGATGGATTCATTGAAGTATCTGGAAATCCTAGGAGAAAATGTCATGCTGTCTGTGAGGAAGCTGAATCTTGGGCATCATTGGACCTTCCAGCAGGACAATCATCCCAAGCATACAGTGGTGTAACTATAGTGGTTGCATCTGTGACTGGGCCTGTCACTTCAGGGGCTCGGCCGCCCCCTGAGACCCATACACCTGGAGCCCACAATCTCCCTCCGGTGCTCTAGTAATGCAGAGCGCTGGGAGATTACATCATCTCCCAGAGCTCTGCATTACTAAGAGTACTGCACGGGAGCTCCAGGGAGGTAAGAGATGGGGGCATTGTGAAGATTGAGGGGCATTGTGGAGGGGGTCAGTGTGGTCGAGGGGGGCCAATGTTGTGGGGGGGACCGTGACACTTCTTGCACCAGGGCCCGGAGGCTTCTAGTTATGCCTCTGCAAGTATACCTCAAATTATACCAAAGCTTGGTTACAGAAGAAGTCCTGGAAAATTCTACAATGGCTATCTTTTACAGATTACATTGGTTCCAGTGCCGCCGCTTCAGGCGACGCTCGAAATGATGCTTCGGTGTCAGCGACCATCCATGCTGCACGGATGTCGACGAATGACGCATAGGGTGACCACATGTCTCGGAATGCCCGGGACAGTATCTTAATTGAAGTCTGGGTCCCGCATCCCGTCTAACCCCCCACCGGGACAATAAACAGTCCCGGAATGAAGCCAGTCTTCCAGCAGTGCCACCCACACAATAGGTCAGCCAGCCCCTGCTCTATACCTGTGCTGGCACTAACATGGCAGATAATGTAAGCAGTTCTCTGCTGCCCCACTTTTAGAGGCACTGGCAGCAGAGCGTTGCACTTGCCTGTTACCACCCTGGAACCGGACTCTGAAGCTGTCCGGACTCACTTCTGTGTGTATTTCTGACATGGACCACCAGCCAATGAGAGAGAAGATTATTGTCATGGTGCTCCTCTCTCATTGGCTGACTGGTGTGCAGAGTGAGATGGCAGGGGCTGGAACTCTGCAGCTTGTCTATGTATGTGAGTGGCAGTGAGACACAACGAACACGAACCAGGCTCACTGAACTAAACCAGCAAGGTAAAATAACACTAGAAATACAAGTACATCCTAGTGCACACATTGAACCCACAAATAATTACTAGAAAGGGAAGTTTAATCTTGCAAAAGGAGCTGCTTACAGACACATTATGAGTGGGGATTCAGTTAAAATTGAGATATTAATAAGAGCTACAGTTTTATTGCTTCCATCTCCCCTGTATATGCTGTGATCAGTCCTCACAATGTAATAGTTTGTCCTTGCACCTTTTATTTAACCCCCTGGATGCCAGAGAGGCTGCCAATGCACTACTTTGCAATGCATTGTTTATCAGTCTGGCATCCAAGAGGTTAACCAGTGCAGGATGGTGCAGAGCCAGTGCTGATACCTACTTACAGAGCAGGGCGACTGTATATTGTTGAGTATGCTGTCAGAGTGCTAAACTCACTATAAAGAAAGGAGAAATATAGAGAAATAGAGTTATTATTACTGATTGGTGTTTTATCTTACTTACACATCCAAACCTCACTTTCCACCAAGCAGTAATAACACTATTTCTCTAAATTTTTCCTTTTTTATAGTGTATATATATATATATATATATATATATATATATATATATTTCAGACATGCAGCACAACTAAAATGTAACAGTCTATGCTACATATCTTCTTAGAGTGCTAAACTCAGTCTTACTGTGATCAGTCAGCCCTGCAATGCTCCTCAATGAGGTAAAGATGTCTCAGTAGAGTTTTGATTGTTATCTATAGTGCAGTTGATATGCCCCAGTTTAGCCTTTGTTCTGGTGGTCCACTATGGAGTTCAGTGGGCCCCAACTTCATCAACAGTGCAGGTTTTCAGGATCTCTTCACGAGCACAGTGCTGGCAGAGGTGGATCAGTCACAATGACTCATTCATTCACTAATCCACCTGTGCTCATGTGAGGGAATCCTGGAAACTTGCACGGCCAATGAGTCTGAAAGGACTGAGTAGAGAACCACTGTGTAGTATACAGTCTATTCATTGTGGTAACTAGTCATTGGAGGCCACAGTACAAACATTTTTTGAGCCCCTTATCACAGAGGCATAACTAGAACCTACTAGACCCTGGGGAAGATGTGGCCCCTTGGATGCTGGGCCCAGTTAGAACTGCACCCTTTTTAGTTATTCCCCTGAGTCTATGACAAGGAGTGTAATGCTGCGCTCAGAATACAGTCTGTAATAGTGTTTGCATTCCTCTAAAGTTTATAACTCTGGTGCTTAACCCTTTGAGTGCCAGAGGGGTATGTAGTGCATTGCTCTGCGATGAGTTGCATACCCCCACTGGCACCCAATGGGTTAAGGGCTACCTCATCCCTTTAAAACTGAACTCATATGAAGAATGCACTCTGCAGGGCTGCATGGAGGCCATTGCATGCCTAAGGTAATCACTGCAGCCCTTCAGCGGGCATTTTCCTTATGTTTTCAGCTCTGAAGAGATGAGGATGCAGCCTTTGTGGTGCTCCCAGGAAAGCACAATTTGCAGTCTGATGTCCAGTGACATCGGAGAGGGGTCACATGATGTTATGTGACCTTTTTCACAAAGTCACAGTAGAGCTGAGAAGTGCTCTGTAGCTTTCATGTCGTCAGTGTCCCTGATTGGCATAAAGGATATGTGGTCACCCTAATGACGCATGGTTGGACGCATCAAAGCTAGATGCGTCATCTGCAGACGTGAGGCTTCAAACATTCAGCAGGCCTCTGTTTTATGTGTTTGATTCCTGTAGCCTCCTCCTACCCACTTCCTCCCTCTGAGCTGCTCCTCCTATCTACTTCCTGTGGAGGGGTTTAAAGGGCAGACTGAGTCCTGATTCAGTTGCCCTTGAATTGTTGTACTATACAGTTCTGTTTCCCTTGGGCTCTGTGTATGACCTGGTTTGTCTGACCATCCATTCTGGTGCTGAGCTGTGGCTCTGTCTGACTACTCTTTTGCCTGCTCCCATTGTTTAGTGGACACCCAATGTGGCGCGGACCTATGGCTCTGGCTGACTATCTGAACTGTGTATGACCCGGCCTATCTGACCATCCATCCTGGTGTTGACCTGTGGCTCTGTCTGACCATTCTCCTTGTGCGCTCCTATTTGGCTTAGACATCCTTTCTGGTGCAAACCTGTGGCTCTGGCTGACTACCCACTCTGGTGTTTACCTGGGGCTCTGTCTACTGAACATCAGGCATACAAATGCTCCAGTGGATATCCTTTCTAGTGCAAACCTGTGGCTCTGGCTGACTACCCGCTCCGTGTATTACCTGGCTTGTCTGACTACCCATTCTGGTGTTTATAATAATAATAATAATAATAATAACTAGTATTTATATAGCGCCTTTCTCCCAGTTGGACTCAAAGCGCTTTCAGCGCACGCTCTCTGAATTAACCAAATCGGCAGCTGAAATAATAGGGGATCTGTCCACTGTACATCAGGCATACAAACGCTCCAGTGGATATCCTATCTGGTGCAAACCTGTGGCTCTGGCTGACTACCCGTTCTGTGTATGACCCGGCTTGTCTGACTATCCTTTCTGGTGCTGACTAGGAAGCTCTGTCTGTTTCCTCCGTGTGTGGGTCTCCGTACCACAGACACCCAACCAAGTGTGGACCTGGGGCTCTATCAGACTTTTAACTTACTGACTGCAGGCTGAGTCAGTGCTAGTCCTTTGGGCGTTTCGAACTACCACGAGGCTCCACGGGGCTGAGGCCTAGTCTCGGACAGTGTGTGCTGGATCTATTGGCGGACTGCTATTCTGATACAGTGCTTGCCTCTTTGATCACCCTCTGTGTGTTATCTGTTTTCGTGCATTACTGGTATTATTCTGATAAAAGATTGTTTAACTTTACCACACTGACTCTGGTTTATTCCTGAGAACCGTGACATTATCACAGTCACCTGACCATAGAAAATCTCTGGTGGGATTTGAAGAAGGAGGTCGCAGCACGCAAAACCTAGAATATTACTGAACTGGAGGCCATTGCTCATGAAGAATGGGCTAAGATTCCTCATGAATGCTGCCAAAAACTGGTGCCAGGCTATGCATCTCATTTGCAGCAGGTCATAACAACAAAAGGGTGATCTACTGAGTACTAAAGATGCTTCCATGAAGGGGATGAATAATTTTGAGACTGGAGAAGTCATTATGAGTTGCATTTTCAGTTGAATTTGAGGAAACCACTTGAAGCATTTGTTGTGTTGAGCTATTTCAATTGCTTTTGTTTGATTTGTTCATTGCAGACAGCTGAAAGTCTGTAAATTTTGACAATAAACCTGATTTGCAATGGGGGTTGAATAATTTTGATTACAACTGTACTTGTACAATGTGATAAGGTCTCCTCTTAGTCATCTTTTCTCTAGAGTAAATAAACCAAGTTTGTCTAGTCGGTCCTCATACGTCAAGTCCTCCATTCCCTTAATTAATTTTGTTGCTCTTCACTGTACTCTCTCCAGTGCCCAAAACTGAATGCATGTTCTGGGTGAGGTAGGTATTTAGGTAAGTAGGTAGGTAGGCATGAGTGGGTGGTTGAAATGAGTGGGAAACTGAACAGAATGGGGGAGGAGTGGGCAGGAGAGTGGGCAGGGTTAAAACTGAACTCACCAAGTGGGACAATCAGCCTCAATCTGTTTAACACAATGTACTGAGAAATGCACAGAGGAAATTCTGTAACTTTATGCCATTTTCATGATCATACTAGAGGGGAGGATATATATGGGGAAGGCTGGCATTACAGTCTTACTGATGGTAGGATGTGTGTGAGAGCTGCTATGTACTACAATGATCATACCCTCCAGTGAGTGCACTTCAGTACAGCCGCTAGCATTGGTGCCTAATTCCAATAGATATTCCCCAGCAGATTTGTACTCTCACTCCTCTGTGTGTCACCTCACAGATCTGCTCAGTGTTTCTATTGGCTGTCATGTCTCTGCTCTGTCACTGTCTGCTGTCTCTGTGTGTGTGTCATTTCCTGATAATATGGATTCTCTTGTCTATAGCGCTCCTCATCTCTAGCTGTCATCTCTCTCTCTCGCATCTCTAACTTTCACCTCTCTCTCATCTCTAGCTGTCATCTCTCTCTCGCATCTCTACCTTTGACCTCTCTCTCATCTCTAGCTGTCATCTCTCTCTCTCTCTCGCATCTCTAACTTTCACCTCTCTCTCATCTCTAGCTGTCATCTCTCTCTCTCTCTCGCATCTCTAACTTTCACCTCTCTCTCATCTCTAGCTGTCATCTCTCTCTCTCGCATCTCTACCTTTGACCTCTCTCTCATCTCTAGCTGTCATCTCTCTCTCTCTCTCGCATCTCTAGCTTTCACCTCTCTCTTCATCTCTAGCTGTCATCTCTCTCTCTCATCTCTAGCTGTCACCTCTCTCTCATCTCTAGCTGTCACCTCTCTCTCCTCTAGCTGTCACCTCTCTCTCCTCTAGCTGTCACCTCTCTCTCCTCTAGCTGTCACCTTTCTTCTTTTGCTGTTATCTCTTGCTCTCATCTCTAGCTGTCATCTATATCCCTTTTATCTATGTTT